>VONZ01000908.1:255000-287448 GCA_012976165.1 Labeo catla | reverse complement strand
TTCTATTCTATTCTATTCTATTCTATTCCAGTATTAACATTTAGAACACATTTTTATTGTTCCTAATAGTAACATTAACATTTAAAAGTTTGGGGTCAGCTATTCTATTCTATTCTATTCTATTTTATTCTATTATCTTATATTCCAGTAGTAGCATTTAGAACACATTTTTATTGTCCGTAATAGGAACATTAACATTGAAATGTTTGGGGCCAGCTATTCCCATTGTATCTCCCATCTCCATTCCCAGTACTCAGTATATTTAGGAACACATTTTATTGGTTCCTTTTACTAGTAACATTAACATTGAAAAGTTTAGCCACTCCATCCCATTCCATTCTATTCTCTGCATTCCATTCCAGTACTAGCATTAAGAAATACATTTTTATTGTCCCTTCTATCCTCACCCCCATTCTATCTCTATTTCAGTACTAGCATTTTGAACACATACTTTCATTGGCCCCTTAATAGTAATTACTAACATTGAAACAAGTTTTAAATGTATTCTATCTCCCATTTTATCTCTATCTCATTCTATTCCCATTCCCATTCCCATTCTCTATCTCATTCCATGTACTAGTATTTAGAATACATTTTATTGCCCTTAATAGTAATCACAAGTAATTACTAAAATGTTTGGGGCCAGCTTATTCTATCTCTATTCCCATTCCCATTCTATTCTATTCCATTCTCATTCCAGTATTTAGAACACATTTTTATTGTCCCTTCTATTCTATTCTATTCTATTCTATTCTATTCTATTCCAGTATTAACATTTAGAACACATTTTTATTGTTCCTAATAGTAACATTAACATTTAAAAGTTTGGGGTCAGCTATTCTATTCTATTCTATTCTATTCTATTCTATTCTATTCTGTTCTATTCTATTCTATTGTGTTCTAGTACTTGCATTTAGAACATACTTTTATTGTCCCTAATAGTAACATTAGCATTGAAAAGTTCGGGACCAACTATTCTACTCTACTCTACTCTACTCTACTCTACTCTATTCTATTCTATTCTATTCTGTTCTATTCTGTTCTATTCTATTCTATTACAGTACTGGCATTTAGAACACATTTGTATTATCCCTAATATTAACATTTAAACAGGGTTTGTACAAGGTGCTTAAAGTGCTTGAAGTACTTGAATTCAAATTTTTGAAATTTAAGGCCTCATAAGTATTTTTTATATATATCTTTAATATCTTTTCACACAAAATTCACTTAATTCAAAAAACATAATACTTCTTCAGCTTATTTCATTTTAACCCCAACACCAAAATATGTATAAACCAAAACTAGCCAGTAGTACTGAAGATGCAAAAAGAGGAACAGATGAACCAAATAATGTACGAGTTATTTACGCTGAATCCACTCCAGTTGACTCACACTTGTTGCGTCTGTCAAGCGATTCAACAGCAAAAAAACCGATCAAATTATTTTTTTAATTATAAAAAGCACATAATGATGGGTAAAAACTCCAAATCGGTTAAACCATCGCATTGCAAAATGATTTACTGTTTCAAAGCGCTCCAATTGTATTGTGTATCGTGAATCATTTGATTCAAATTGGGACTTCAGATCGTGTATCACAAATCATTTGAATTAGATCAGAACTTTGCATATCGCAAGCCATTTAATTCAGATCGGGATTTCAGAGCACGTATCGCAAATCATTTTAATTTAGATTGGAACTTTGGAGCAGGTTCGCAAATCTTTTGCTTCACATCGGAACTTTGGAGCGTGGATCGCGAATCATTTGAGTCAGATCAGGACTTCAGAGCGCTTATTGCGAATGATTTGTTTCAGATCAGGATTTCGGAGTGGTTTCACAAATCTTTTTTCTCTTTTTTCAAATCCAGAATTTCCCCAGAAATATTGAGCACCACCACCATACCAAGCACGTAACACACATCACAGAAATAAATTAAATTAGTAATCATGATTATCTATTTTCATTTTTTATTTAAAATGCTTATATTTTATTAATATTTTAAAAGCATCTTACTAACCCCAAACTTTTGGATGGTAGTGTATTTCAAATTAAGACTTGAATGCCAAAATTATTTTAAATTACAGATCTTAAAAATGACAGAGAGAGTGCTTAGAGACAGATATTTTAGGTAAATAAATGATAAAGGAAAGTCATACATGATGTTGGACTAGAAATTACAGCTGAAGTTTTGATTGAATAGTATTAAAAGCAGCTGAACAATGACATGCATTACTTTTTTTTTTTATCCAACTCATATAAATTTTATCTGACTCCACTAAAACTGTTAATAACAATAGACAGAAAACAATTTTCTTTGAGCGCTCATTGGAAATAGGATTTAACCTAAAGGTTCTGATAGCATGAATGTGCATAAACAAGAGACTTCAGGGATTAGCCTTTAACACTTAAGTGAAATTATTTATTGAAAAACAATTTAAGGCCAAAAATAAAATGCCGCAGTGAAAAAAGATGGATGGAGCTGAGGTCCATAAAAACACCATAAAATTGTCATTTAGGTAGCCCATATGAATCATGCATGATGCAAACTGTTCTGACACATGCCGCATTATGCCTTTTGGCTTCATTGATGTCAAACCTAGTGCAATGCACATACTTTTTTATAAAGCTAAATAAGAAAACAAATGAGATGCTCATAACATCCTCTTCTTTAATGCATATTCAAATATTAATACAACCATCTCTTCATTACATTTCAAGTTCAGAACATGAGCTGTAAAATGATACCAAGCATGACAAAGAGATCTATTAAAAGAATACTATATGTGTTGAGAGGAAATGTGAGCTTGCACAGATGCGCATCAGGAATGTGTGTGTAAATGCTTTCCCAGGCATGGCAAGGTGATATTCATATTCAGTATTCATATTAAGTCTTTTATGCTAGTGTAGTAAAACGAACATTGCCTTTACCTCTGCTGTGAACTCAATTTGACAAACGGGTTCTCATGTCAGTGATGCATTTTTCATGTCTTTCATTGCTTTCACTTATTTTGCAGGATCCTGCAGCAGCAAAATGAAGACCTCCGTCGCCGGCTTTCCCAGACCACTCATAAAATGGAGGCGATGGAGACGGAGTTCGAAACCAGTCGACATTACATGCAGGCAGAGATGGGTCGAACCAGAGACGACCTGGAGAAAATGAGAGACAAGTTCAGAAGGTTAGTAACTTTTATTCAATAAGGATGCATTAGAAGACTTTTAATATTGTTACAAAAATGTATTGCAAATACAATCCTCAACAAAAGACAACACAACAATGTGCAGCAGCACAATTGCTTACCACATTGATAGTAATAAGAAATGTTTCTTGAGCAGCAAATCAGCATATAAGAATGATTTCTGAAGGATCATCTGACACTGAAGACTGGAGTAATGATGCTGAAAATGTAGCTTTTCTATTCTATTCTATTCTATTCTATTCTATTCTATTCCAGTACTAGCATTTAGATCACATTTTATTGTCCCTAATAGAAACATTAACATTATACATTTAAAAGTTTGGGGGCAGTTATTCTATTCTATTCTATTCTATTCTGTTCTGTTCTGTTCTGTTCTGTTCTGTTCTGTTCCAGAACTGGCATTTAGAACACATTTCTATTGTCCCTAATAGGAATATTAACAGTTAAAAGTTTGCGGCCAGTTATTCTATTCTATTCTCTATTCTATTCCTATTCTATTCAGATCAGGCACGTTTATTTTTATTATTGTCCTTAATAGAACATTAACGGATTAAGTTTGGGGCCAGTATTCACATTCATTTGTTCTATTCCTATTCTGTTATTTAGCATTTTAGAACGGTTTGTATTTTGTAGGGCGTTTAAGTTTTGGGGAACTGGATTTTGTTCTGATACCATTTCTTCATTCTATTCATTTGTTCTATTCCAGAACTGGCATTTTTGAACCACATTTTATTGTCCTAATAGGAACATCAACATTTTAAATGTTCTTGGACAGTATTCTATTTGTTCTGCGACATGGTTATGATGCATTTATATTCTGTTCTATTCTGGTAGCGTTTTGCAGCGAAGCTATATTGTCCCTAACAGAGCAGGTGAAAATGTTTGATGTTTATTCTATTCTATTCTTCTGTATTTAGAACACAGTTTTGTGTCCCTAATAGGAACATTTACATTTAAAAGTTTGAGGGCCAGTTATTCTATTCTATTCTATTCTATTCTATTCCAGAACTGGCATTTTGAATACATTTTTATTGTCCCTAATAGGAACATCAACATTTAAATGTTTGCGGACAGTATTCCATTCTGTTCTGTTCTGTTCTGTTCTATTCTGTTCTATTCTAGTACTAGCATTTGCAACAAATATGTATTGTCCCTAACAGAAACATTACCAGTGAAATGTTTGAGTATTCTATTCTATTCTATTCTATTCTATTCTATTCTATTCTATTCTATTCTATTCTATTCTTCTACTAGCATTTAGAACACGGTTTTATTGTCCCTAATGGGCATTTGCGTTTAGGATGAGTTATTCTGTCTATTCTATTCTATTCTATTCTATTCTATTCCAGAACTGGCATTTTGAATACATTTTTATTGTCCCTAATAGGAACATCAACATTTAAATGTTTGCGGACAGTATTCTATTCTATTCTGTTCTGTTCTGTTCTGTTCTATTCTGTTCTATTCTAGTACTAGCATTTGCAACAAATATGTATTGTCCCTAACAGAAACATTACCAGTGAAATGTTTGAGTATTCTATTCTATTCTATTCTATTCTATTCTATTCTATTCTATTCTATTCTTCTACTAGCATTTAGAACACAGTTTTATTGTCCCTAATAGGAACATTTACATTTAAAAGTTTGGGGGCCAGTTATTCTATTCTATTCTATTCTGTTCTATTCTATTCTATTCTATTCTATTCTATTCTATTCCAGAACTGGCATTTTGAATACATTTTTATTGTCCCTAATAGGAACATCAACATTTAAATGTTTGCGGACAGTATTCCATTCTGTTCTGTTCTGTTCTTATCTATTCTGTTCTATTCTAGTACTAGCATTTGCAACAAATATGTATTGTCCCTAACAGAAACATTACCAGTGAAATGTTTGAGTATTCTATTCTATTCTATTTTATTCTATTCTTCTACTAGCATTTAGAACACGGTTTTATTGTCCCTAATAGGAACATTTACATTTAAAAGTTTGGGGGCCAGTTATTCTATTCTATTCTATTCTGTTCTATTCTATTCTATTCTATTCCAGAACTGGCATTTTGAATACATTTTTATTGTCCCTAATAGGAACATCAACATTTAAATGTTTGCGGACAGTATTCTATTCTATTCTGTTCTGTTCTGTTCTGTTCTATTCTAGTACTAGCATTTGCAACAAATATGTATTGTCCCTAACAGAAACATTACCAGTGAAATGTTTGAGTATTGTATTCTATTCTATTCTATTCTATTCTAGTACTAGCATTTACAACACATTTTTATTGTCCCTAATAGGAACATTAACAGTTAAAAGTTTGCAGCCAGTATTCTCTATTCTATTCTGTTCTGTTCTATTCTATTCTATTCCAGAACTGGCATTTAGAACACATTTTTATTGTCCCCTATAGGAACACTAACATTCAAAAGTTTTGAGAAATTGAGAAATGTTTCTTGAGCAGCAAATCAGCATATTAGAATGATCATATGCGGGATCATGTGACACTGAAGAATTGAGTAATGATGCTGAAAATGTAGCTTTTCTGTAGAATTCTAAAAAAAAGGTCTTCTTTCTTTTTTTGTATACACTCATGTAGTAACTTCCTCTCAAACTGAAGCATTGGTTTAATTGGGTTTGACATTTAATGGGATGAAAAAAGCAGAGTGTTGTACTGTTGTGAAGAAATGTGAGACGAGTTAAAGAGCACCGTTGCATAAATCTACCTGTTTCCAGATGCGTACTAAGAGTGCCAGCTTCACAAATTGTTGATACATAAATGGTGTATTATTAAAAAAGAGTGTGTTAAGCTGATAATTAGCTGGTAATTATTATCTTGACAGCCCTATCAAGTCTTATCAAGTCTTTTCCTTTTTTTTCTTTCAAAGCAAAATCAAATTCTTTCCATGTACCTTCTTGGTAACATGTACCCTTGGTTAGTTTACATGGCCTATAGGTGGCACAGACCATGTGACCATGGCAGTTTCTAAAAATAGCCAACCAAGCTAATACTGAAAAAAAAAATTCTGGAAAATGTTCACACGCTTTAGAAAATCCATTTTAAATTATATAGTTTATTTATTTCGTTTAAATTTTTTTGCATTCTGTTTTAATGCCGAAATTAAATTTTAGTAATCAAAAATCATGTCTAATTATTTGCAATTAATTTAACAAGTGAAACAATTAAAAAAAATAGATTGATAGATTTAGCAACTGAAATTATTTTCAACAACAATTGATTGAAATGTACACTTTTTTTAAGAAATTCTCTGTTTTTTTTATTATTTTGGATTTCTGATTTAATACATATTTATGATTGAAAATGATGGTAATAACAAAAGGATCATGTTGATTTAATTACATTTATTAAGTTTTTCATTTAATTAATTTAAAATATAATCAAAAGAAGGCTGTTTCTGCCACTGAAAAAAAAAAAAAAAACGTAATTGTGACTTTTTATCCCACAATTCAGATTTTTTTCCCCTCAGAATTGCAAGTTCACATCTCACACATTCACATATCACTTTTTTTTCCCATCAGAACTTGGCTTTGTAATTCGCGATTGCGAATTTATATCTCACAATTCTGAGAAAAAAGTCAAAATTGTGAGTAAAAAGTCAAAATTATGAGAGAAAAAGTTGCGATAACTTTTTTTTTATTATTATTCATTGACGGAAACAGGCTTTTCTGAGGAAAAAAAGTAAGAATTGTGAATTTATATCTCGTAATTCTGACTTTATATCTTGCAATTCTGAAGTAATAACTTGCAATTGTGAGTTTAAATCTCACAGTTCAGAGAAAAAAGTCTGAATTAAAGGATGTAAGCTCACAATTACAAGAAAAAAAGTGAGAATTGTGAGTTAAAAAGTCACAATAACTTTTTTTTATTATGTATTCAGTGGCAGAAACGGGCTTCCATAGATAAGTGCCTCTCAGAGCAGCTCTGGAGATGAAGTTCATGTCTTCATATAGTGACAACAGATGCTGAAATCACCACGGTCATCACGCATGTTTGTGTGTGTAGTGTGTGTAGTCAAAAAACTGCGAAACACACAGAAAACGTAGGACAACCAAAGTACACATTTAAATGTCAGTTTTTTTGCAGTTTAATATTCATAGACATTAATCCATATTGTGATTTGATTGATTGATTGTACAGCCCTACTTTTGATTCTGATACATTCTTTGTTATACTCTAAATTCCATTTGTATGACTGGGCTTTAAAATTCCATCTGCATTTTCAGCATTGTGAAAATCATGGAGCCCTAACATTTATCCACAAATCTCTGACTGCAAAATGATAATGGTCCTCCAGTATTAATCTTGTGTGATGAGGAAAGAGGTGGATACAGCATCTTTCTTACTGAAGTTGTAGGCGTAGATGAGGGAGAGAGATGAGACATACCCCTGCAATCCATTTTTAATGATTATGATCAAAGCAACCAAATTAATGAGCTCTTTGTAGTTATATGAAGCTGGCAGCCATCACTTTAATCCCACTGACCGTCGGCTGTGTAGAGTTACAGGACCCCTGCTGCAGGCCGCACTACAAAGCACAGCAGGATCGGCAACGCAAAGCATGCTGGTCAGACGGACACAGTCCAGAGGAAAACGAGGGGACTGCAGACATGCCTAGATAATAACCACATATAAAACATCTGGAAGACCTCCCTTTTCATCAGTATTTAATAATTTGTTGTCATTTGAGATTTTGAAGGACGAAGCATTTCTCTGACATGAATCATAAAAAATGGAGCGTTTATGGTTCCAATTCCATTTAACGATTCCATTAATGATTCTTTTAGTACTTTTTCTCTCTTATCACACTCCATTCAGACAGCAAGTTCACAACTCGCAGATTTAGTGTAGATTTAGTGGCAGCACAGGAAACAATATTTTTGTGTGGCGGTCCATCAGCACACTTTTGAAGAATCATTAACAGAACCAAACGTCATGAAAACCATTTGGTTCCAGAATTTTATACAGGGTTCGTACAAGGTGCTTAAAGTGCTTAAAGTATTTGAATTTAACTTTTTGAAACTTAAGGCCTGGAAAACCCTTGAAAATAGCAGTATTCCTAAAGAGGTACTTGAAAAGTGCTTGAATTGTTGAAAGACAATGTATCTATGAAAGAAGTGTTTCATTTTTTTCAATAAGCACATACCTTTTCACGCAAAATTTAACAATTAAAAATGCATTATACTTTTTTGCTTATTTCAGTTAATGTCATAAAACTAGCAAGCTAAGCCAGAAGTAGTACTGAGAATGTCGTGTAAACATGGCTGAAGATGCGAAAAGAGGAACAGATGAATCTTAATCAACTGAATGAGTCATTTACACTGGAACTGCTTTGATTCAAACTTGTGACTTAGATCATTTAACTGATGTTATTCACTAGCAAAAAACAGAGATAAAATTCAAAGTGCCAAAATGTTCCTTTTTGAATTTCAACATCACTCGTAATGAATATTAAGAGCACGTATAGTGATGGGTAAAACAGAGCTTTTCGGAACTCTGAATCAGTTAAACCATTGCTTCGCAAAACGATTCACTGTTTCGAAGTGCTTCAATCGAATCATGTATCACAAATCATTTGACTTAGATTGGGACTTCGTAGTGGGTTCACAAATCATTTGATTTAGATCATGACTTCAAATCACGTAATGTGAATAATTTGCTTTAGATTGGGATTTATGAGAGGCTTTGTGAATCTTTTGATTTAGATCGGAACTTTAGAGCGGGTTCACAAGTCTTTTGATTCAGAACCAAACTTCGGAGCACGGAGCACAAATCGTTTGATTCAGTTTGGGACTTCGGAGTGGGTTTGCAAATCATTTCATTTAGATCGGGACTTCAAATCGCATACCGTGAATCATTTGCTTTAGATTGGGATTTCGGAGCAGGTTCACAAATCATTTGACTTCGATTTGGACTTTGGAGCTGGTTTGCAAATTGTTTGTTACACATTGGGACTTCGGAGCACGGCGCGTGAATCATTTGATTCACATCGGGACTCCGGAGTGTGTATGGTGAATCATTTGATTTAGATCAGGGCTTCAGAGCGGGTCGGCGAATCATTTGATTTGGATCGGGACTTTATATCACGCATCGCAGATCAGTTGATTTAGATCAGGACTTGGAGCGGGTCGGCCAATCATTTGATTTAGAACGGGTTTGCAAGTCTTTTGATTTAGAACGAAACTTCGGAACACAGAGCGTGAATAATTTAATTCAGATCGGGACTCCGGAGTGTGTATTGTGAATCGTTTGATTTAGATCAGGACTTCAAAGAGGGTCAGCAAATCATTTGACTTAGATTGGGACTTCTCAGCGGGTTTGCGAATTATTTGATTTATATCAGGACTTCAGATTGTGTTTGGTGAATAATTTGTGTTAGATCTGGATTTCAGAGTGGGTTTGCAAATCATTAGATTTAGATTGGAACTTCAGAGCAGGTTTGCAAGTGATTCAGATTCAATGATTCAGTTTTTGATTCAGAACGGAACTTCGGAGCACAAATCGTTTGATTCCGATTGGGTCTTTAGAGCACATAATGCTTGATTTGCATAATGCAGTTGATTTAGATCAGGACTTCGGAATGGGTCGGTGAGTCATTTTACTTAGATTGAGACTTTGGAACGGGTTTGCAAATCATTCGATTTAGATCAGAACT
Organism: Labeo catla; assembly: GCA_012976165.1. NCBI lineage: Eukaryota > Metazoa > Chordata > Actinopteri > Cypriniformes > Cyprinidae > Labeo > Labeo catla. The sequence goes on along the minus strand of VONZ01000908.1, from coordinate 277,585 downwards.
TTCAGGTTTGTAAATCATTTTGTGAATTGAATGATTCATGATCCATGCTCCGATTCCTGATCTGAAATGATTGGTTTGCAGGTCATCAGATCAGATCAGATCATGACTTTGGAGCGTAGATCGCAAATCATTTGATTTAGATAGAAACTTTAGAGAGCAAGTTTTTTGATTCAGAATGGAACTTTGGAGTGCGGAGCACGGATCGTTTGATTCATATCGGGTTTTCGGAGCAAGTATTGCGAATCATTTGATTTAGTTCAGGACTTCGGAGCAGGTTGGCAAATCATTTGACTTAGATTGGAACTTCAGAGCGGGTTCACGAATCATTCGATTTAGATCAGGACTTCAAATTGCATATCCTCAATCATTTACTTTAGATCAGAACTTTAGAACGAGTTTGCAAGTCTTTTAATTCAAAATGGAACTTCGAAGCACGGAACACGAATTGTTTGATTCAGATCGGGACTTCGGAGTGCGTATCGTGAATCATTTGATTTAGATCAGGACTTCGAAGAGGGTCGGCGAATCATTGGACTTAGATTAGAACTTCGGAGCGGGTTCATTTAGATCAGGACTTACAGATCGGGACGTATAGTGAATCATTTGCTTTTGATCGGGATTTCGGAGCGTGTTCGTGAATCATGTGATTTAGATTGGAACTTTAGAGCAGGTTCGCAAGTCTTGTGATTCAGAACGGAACTTTGGAGTGCAAATAGTTTGATTCCGATTGGGACTTCGGAGAGCATATCGCAAATCATTTGATTTAGATCGGAACTTCGGAGCATGAATAGTTTGATTCAGATCAGGAATTCAGACGGAATGTCGCAAATCATTTGATTTAAAATGGAACTTCGTAGCGGATTTGTAAATCATTTAGCAAATTGTGTCCTGATCTGAAATGATTTCATTTCACAGCCTCTGTATGAATCCTGTTTATTAAAATTGAACCAACTCTTGATCAGCCTGGATCTAATACACCATAGCAGTGTGCAGTTAGTTGAATCATATTTATTTATTTATTAAATATAATTTAAGTGGTCGGATACAGGTTTTTCTAATCAGCATTTAAAAAAGTATGATTTGAAATATTACTACTGTGTTAATTAAATTGACTTTTTGAATTTTGTTCTGTTGTGCCGTTAAAAAAACTGTGCCTGACAGCTTAGTCTTCAGGAAATAAATAAAAAATGTTTAATAGGCAATCAAGCAGCTCTATTGTTTGACAAATGCCTTGTGTTTTTGCCGGCTAATTAAGAACTGCATTTGAGAGCCTTAAGTGGCTGTAATGTGTTACTTTCATTACAGGTAAGGGAGGAGAACAGCAGCGTGAGATTGTGGCTGATTTTAATGAGCATGAGCTCGCTGTGAGGCTTTGCTATTTGTGTAAGGGTTTAGTGGCACGGTAATGACCAGTTCATCTGTGTAACTTGCCTCTGACATGCAGACAGGTTGTTTTTTGTGTGAACAAAGGCAAAATATAGTACAGGCGACTGCATGTCAAGAACGCATTGATTTTAATGAAAGATTATGAAGGCAAATTTTTTTCTTTGGAATATGTGCACTGATATTGCACAATAAGACAAGGAACATTTAATCTTTAAGGTAAAATTTTGTTCGATATTTGAATGTGATTTGTCTGTTCAGACAAATAGACTTGGTCTGCATTATTGGGAACGCCAATGAAAATGTCATATCCGTTTGTTAAAAACTATTCAAATTAATGTGCATAGACCTTGTTAGGCACTTGATTTTTACTCTTTATAATGATTATGATTGATTTTTGCTTGGTGCAGTGCGAAAAGTTGCTGTGTGGCATTCTGCACCTCTAATACAGTGCCTTGTGAAAGTATTCATACCCCTTCATTTAATTTATTTTTTTTTCACGTTTTGTTGCTGCCTTGTGTTAAACTGCTTTAAATTACTTTTTTTCCCCATCTTATTACACTCCATACTAGTGTTGTCACGATACTGGAATTTCTAACTTCGATACGATACCTTGAAAAATATCGATATTCGATACCACGAAAACTGCCACAATATTAAGGGGGTACTTTTTTTTTTCATTTAAAGATAAATATAACAAATCTAGAACATGACAATGAGGTATATTTTACATAAACAAAAATGTTTTGAGGTACTACACTGCTACAGCCCTGTTCAGCTTCTTAGCTTCATTTGAGTTTGCTTCATACTTTCTTTGCTGTTTAAATACAGCTGGTAGTGTAGGTTGTGAGCGTGTTGTTTTTGTTGCAGGTCGAGTCTTATCTTCTTTCTGGTGCCAAACTTTAATAAACTTGTTTTGTTTTGTTTTGTTTTGTTTTTAGACCACACTGAACTGAACTATCTAACTAATCTTAGAACTTAAGCTAATGGTAATAGATATTTGTTAACATTAGTTAACATGAATAAACAATGAAAAATACTTCCAAAACATTTATTAATCTTAGTTAAAAGTTAATTTAAACTAACGTTTACTAATACATGAACTAATTAAAATCCAAAGTTCTATGTTTTTTCACTGGACCAGAGCTAACATGATCCGTTGTCTTTTTATTACCTACCGTTATCAAAGATTAAAATATACTGTAACTAATGCATTGCTCATCGTTCATAAATGCTGGTTAATACATTAAAATTATTTGATGAACAGATTTTAATGCCGGACTCACATGTAATCACCAATCCGCGCATGCAAACGTGCGGGCATCACATGCGAAAACAATGCTCAGTTGCTCACTGGATCGGCATCAAGACAAATTGCAGAATTTAAGTAATAATATTTTTAATAAAGTTAAATAAGCACAAGTTGATTTACATTAAATGTAGTAGCAGAGCTACAGCAAGCGATTTTTAGTGTTATAAATCCGTTTGTCCTTTGAAACTAACGCGTCTTCACTGAGAGTTCAGGTCATGGTTGCTTAGCAACGGCAGACGCCACGGAAGCGCAAGCTACAGAGCGCTTTGGAAAGAAGGAGAAATCAGTGCGCCTAGCGTTTTCCACGCGTTTTTAGGCGCGATATGTGAACGGCCCCTTACGCTATTTAACCAGAGCGAATGAGACGAGACAGGCACTGCCGTCACATGTGGTGTTTGTCAACGCGCCTTTGGAGAGAAATGAAAGTGACAGCTCGGCTAGTATCGGTATATCGATACTTCGGGAAATTAGTATTGGTACCGTTCAGATATTTCAGTATCGATATTTATCGAAATATCGATATTTTTGACAACACTACTCCATACATCGTAAAGACAAAGCAAAAACAAAATTATCACAGAATTTATATACATAAAATAATAAAAATAGACATAAGTCCATTGCATAAGTATTCATACCCTTAACTCATTACTTATACCTATACAGCCTCTTTTTGGGTATGATACAGCAAGTTTTGTACATCAGCATTTGGCAATTATCTGCTCTATTCTTTGGCTTACCTCTCAAGCTGTCAGCTTGGATTGGGGCAAACACGCATTTTCAGGTTTCTCCAAAAATTTTTATTTGGGTTCAAGCCCAGTCTCTGGCTGGGTCTCTCAAGGACATTCACAGAGTTGTCTAAAAGCCACTGTTGCTGTGTGTTTAGGCTCATTGTCCTGTTGGAAGGTGAACCTTCTGCCCAGTCTGAGGTTCTGAATGCTGTGTACTGTGTTTTCATTAAGGCTATCAAAATATTTTGGAGCAGTGAGCTTGTTTTTCTGTTCTGACAAGACCCTCAGTCCCTGCTACTGAAAAATAGCCCCACATCATGAGGCTGCTACCAGCACACTTTAGTTTTGAGATGGTACTCTGCAGGTGATTAGCAGTGCCTGGTTTCTTGCATAAATGATGCATGGAATTGAGGTTCATCTCACCAGAGAATCTTGTTTTTCACAGTCTGAGGTGCTTTGTTGCAAATTCCATGTGTTTTAATGTGTCCTCACTGAGGAGACGATTGAGTTTGGCCACGCTGCCATAAAGCCCAGATCGGTGGAGTGTTGCAGTGATGTTTGTCCAACTGTAAGTTTCTCTCGTCTGCACATATGATCATGGAGCTCAACTAGAGTGAACATCAGCTTATTGGTCACCACTCCAATCAAAGCCCTTCTCCATGAATTGGTCAGTTTGGCCAGGAGGCCAGTTCTAGGAAGACTCCTGGTTGCTTCAGACTTCTTCCATTAAGGGTAACGGACACTACAGTACATGCTTCTGTGAACCTTCAATGCAGCAGAATTTTTTTCTAAACACTTCTCCATATGTGTGGCTTGATGCAATCCTGTCCCTGAGCTCTACAAGCAGGGTTTTTTTTTAACCTCAGGGCTAGATTTTTGCTCTGATATGCATTTTCAGCTGTTAGACCTTTTATTAAAGGGGTCATTGGATGCTAAGTTCACTTTTACATGCTGTGAACATTAATGTGTGTTGGCAGTGTATGTACAAATCTACCCTGTAATGGTAAAAATCCATGCAGTGGTTTTTAATTAATCTGTAAAAATAATATCCCCTTTTTCAAATGGAGCCATTTTCAGATGCCTGTCATTGTTGCGTCACACCCACGGCTAAATGTGGCTAAAGTAAACAGGCTCGTCTTTCCACATAGAGCAGAGAGGGGGTGGGGCGAGCAGAGCTCATTTGCATTTAAAGCAACCTCGACCAGAATGAGATGATTTTTGCAGAGCTGATTTTGACAAGGTAAAAAGTGTGTTGTTTTACACAACCATTGAGAATTTTTAATCAAAGTATATTATAGACTTTTCATTAAGACCCTAAAGAATCATATCAACTTGTGGAAAATGGGCATCGATGACCCCTTTAAAAGGTGTGTGCCTTTCCAAATCATACCCATTCAGTTGAATTTGCCACAGGTTAACTCCACTTGAAGTGTAGTAACATCTACAAGCCATATGAATGATCCAGAGCTAAATTTTAACATGATTCAGATGGAATCATTTAAGTTTTTTTATTTTTAATAATTTTTGCAAAGATGTGAAGATTGATCTTATTTTGAGGAGGAACAACAGTAATTTAAAGCAGTTTAACATTAGGGCTGCAACATAAAACATGAAAGGGGTATGATTACTTTTGCAAGGCACTGTACGTTAAAAAAAACCTCCTGTATGAAGTTTTATGTGCTGCCAGATAAACGGATGCAGCTGGCAAGAACAACAGTAGCACTTCCATATAGTAGACTTCTATGGTGCCCCAAGTTTGAACTTCCAAAATGCAGTTTAAATGCGGCTTCAAACGATCCCAAATGAGGTTGTAAACGATCCCAGCCAAGGAAGAAGGGTCTTATCTAACGAAACAATCGGATATTTTCATAAAAATAATACAATTTATATACTTTTCAATGTAAAACGCTCGTCTTGTCTTACTCTGCCTGGACTGTTTTTTTACCGGTTCATGACAATTAGTGTATGTTGAAAAACTCCCATCTCATGTTCTCCCTCAACTTCAAAATTGTCCTATATCGCTGTTTTGCCTTTTTTGTTAAGGGTGTTTGATGATCTTTGCATGTTCATTTTGCAAAGACTGGGTTTAGAACTTCTGCAGGGATGATTTTGAAATGATTTTTGAAGTTGAGGGAGAAAATACGGTCAGGGTTTTTCGACCCTAACTGTCTTGAAACAGAATACACAGAGTTCAGGCAGAGTAAGACAAGATGAGCGTTTGAGATTAAAATGTATTTAAACTATTTTTTTAAAATGAAAATAACCTATCGTTTCACTAGATAGGATCCTTCTTCCTCGGCTGGGATCGTTTACAACCACATTTGGGATCGTTTAAAGCCGCATTTAAACTGCTTTTTGGAAGTTCAAAATCGGGGCACCATATCAGTCCATTATATGGAGAAAAATCCTGAAATGTTTTCCTCAAAAAACATAATTTCTTTACAACTGAAGAAAGAAAGACATGAACATCTTGGCTGACAAGGGGGTGAGAACATTATCTGTAAATTTTTTGTTCTGGAAGTGGACTTTGAGTTTTCCGGTGATTGTCTCTTTAATGCAGCATTTTGCCTTTCAAGTTGGACAAAAAAAATGCCTTGTCACTGTAAACGTCATTTCACACTTTGTTCTGAAAAAGTGTTACAAGTTCAACTTTAGATCAGGCGATCTGACTGCAGATTCTGATGATTTAATCGTGGGCTCATAACGGCCTGATGTGCCCCTGACGCTCTGAGTGCAGCACTTTGTGATTGAGTCGGTGTGTAATTTGGCTGCAATCATGCCACTTTATCTCCAATCAGGATGCATCTCTGGCTTATATGCTTTCAGACGGCAGAGAGATTGAATTACCCAGCATTCCTTCCATCAAAAAAGTATGGTGCTCACATTTGCTGCTCCATTTCCCCGCCCGCCACATCCTAAACCTGCATGCCAGCTCTCCGCAGATAATAGCCTAATTGGATTGTAATTGGTTGGTGATTTTGCAGCGTAGGCGTTTGAATGCCATCTCTGATCTGACACCGTAACATTGTCACATGCGCTGTGGCGATTTGCACCAGGTGCTGATGGCTCTGGAAACCTTTGAATGAGAGGTATTGTTGTAGATGTTTGTTTGTTTGTTTACTTAATTACCTGTTTATCCGTTTGCTTCTGAGGCTGTTCAGTTGGACTTTCCCCCTCCTCTGTGATTCAGAGCGACCATCAAGCACCAGTAATTATTGCATTCCATCAGCACCGGCCGTCCGCAGCTATGAACCGCTGCTAGAGTTTATGACTGCGCTCGGCGCAAATCACCTCCGCTTGCTAAAATGAATTGATTAAATTCTAATTGTTACGAAGCCAGACAGTGAAACTCCCTTATGATCTGCAGTGCAGCGAAACGGTATTGATCCACGAGAGGGAAAGAGTGATTGAGATGGAGGTTTGCGCTGTAAACCGAAAGGCAGAAGTTGGAGATAATGCGGCATGCAGGCCAGATGGTCTTTGTAAGCACAAATTCTGTGTTCGAATCGATGGTTCCTTCTAAAAGTTTTATGAACAGAAGCCTTGGCGTCTCTCATTTCGTGAATTCAGTGTTGATTCAATGAAGATTTAAAATCATAAGGTATCGGCATCACTTCATGTAGTCCACGCCCCATTCCTTAGATGTGTTTTTTGGTCTTTAATACTCCTTAACCTCTGCAAGAGTGCTGTGTAAATTATTAACATTAAATTAATATTAAACATACTAAGTACTATCTAAATTATTAAAGTAAGAGTTCCAATCCCATATGGCTTTCTTTCGTCCTTTAAGCACAAAAGGTAATTTTTTGGAGGATATCCTGGCTTCTCTTTTCCATATTATGAAAAACGTTTGGTCTGTCAAGCTCCAAAATGACAAAAGTAGCTACATAAAGGTATCATTATAGTTGTTCACTTCAGTTATATGGAAAAGAGTGAAGAGGATAGTTTTTGGAAACAGAAATCAGCATATTAGAATGATTTCTGAATGATCATGTGACACTTAAGACTGGATGATGCTAAAAAGTTCAGCTGTGATCACAGGAATAAATTGCATGTTAAAATACATTAAGAAAGTGCTTGAAGTTCTTGAATTTGACATTTTGAACGCTAGTGAGCTAAGCCAGTAGTAGTACTGACAATGACACGAAAGAGGAACAGATGAACCAAATCAATTCATTTAGTGAGTCATTTACGCAGGATCCGTTCAGATTGATTCAAACTCGCAATTTCAATCATTAATTTTGAGAAGCACGTGGTGATGGGTGAAATGGAGATTTTCGAAACTCAGTTACACCAGTGCATCGCAAATTGTTTTGAAGCGCTCCATTTGGATTGTGTATCATATCGCAAGTCATTTGTTTCAGATCGTATCGTTTAATATAGATCAGAACTTCGCATATTGAGAATGATTTGATTCAGATCGGGTCTTAGAAGCGTGGGCCGCATATAATTTGATTTAGATCGGAACTTTGGTGCAGATTCACAAATTATTTGATTCAGTTAAGGACTTCATATTGCGTATCGCAAATAATTTGATATAGATCGGAACTTTGTGTATTGTAAATCATTCGTTTCAGATCAGAACTTTGGTGCAGGTTCTTAAATCATTTGAATCAGTTTAGGACTTCAAATCGCGTATCGCGTATCATTTGATCTAGATCAAAATAGGTGCATGAATCATTTCACAAATTAAATTCTTCAATCAAATGATTCATGATACGTGATTTGAAGTCCTGATCTAAGTGAATTCATTTGCAAATCATTATTTAGATTGGAACTTTGGAGCGCAGATCACAAATCATTTGATTCAGAGCTGGACTTTGTAAATCCGCACCAGATTATTTGATTCAGTTCAGGACTTCAAATCGTGTATTGCGAATCATTTGATATAGACTGGAACTTTGCAAATTGTGAATCATTTGATTCAGATCGAGACGTTGCATATTGCGAATCATTTGATCTAGATTGAACGGGTTCGTGAATCATTTCACAAATTGAATGATTCAAACCAAATGATTCACGATACGCAATTTGAAGTTCTGATCTAAGTGAATTGATTTGCGAATCATTATTCAGATCGAGACTTAGGAGTGTGGACCACGTATCATTTGATTTAGACTGGAACTTTGGCACGGATTCGCAAATTATTTAATTCACTTCAGGACTTCAAATCGCGTATCCCGAATCATTTGATATAGATCGAAATTTTGTGTATCGCGAGTCATTTGATTTAGATCAGGACTTTGCTGTGCGTTCTTAAATAATTTGATTCAGTTCAGGACTTCAAATCGCGTATTGTGAATCATTTGATATAGATCATAACTTTGTGTATTGTGAATCATTTGATTCAGATTGGAACTTTGCGTATCGCGAATCATTTGATTTAGATCGAAACAGGTTTGTGAATCATTTCACGAATTGAATGATATTAATCAAATGATTCACGATACATAACTTGAAGTCCTAAGCTACGTCAGTTGATTTGCAAATCATTATTCAGATTGGGACTTAGGAGCATGGAATCGTACAATTTGATGTAGATCGGAACTTTGGAGCGCAGATCGCAAATTATTTGCGATATTAAATCTGTACTTCGGTGCGGGTTCGCAAATCATTTGATTTAGTTGGGGATTTTGGTGCGCATATGGGGAATCATTTGTTTCAGATAAGGATTTCAGAGTGGTTTCACAAATCTTCTTATCTGATTTTTTTCTTAAACAGTAGAAGCATCAAACAAGGCAGTACATTTATAAAATCGAAACAGAAAAAAGAAAGTATACACAAATACAAATCCCTTGAAATGAACAATGGGTTTGCTATAGTAAAATTGTACTTTGTAATACTTTAGTAGTAATACTTTGCATGTGCTTCACTTTATTTTTGCCATTTTGTTTTATTTTTATTTACATGTTTATCTTTTTTTGAAGAAATTGTTTGATAAGTGAGATCTGTTTGATTGAGGTCCTTGAAAGTTCTGGAATTTCATGTACAGTATCTGTACCAACTCTGTTTTTTGATAAAATAAATGCAGCCTTGGTGAGCATAACAGTATATTATTGTAATTAATGCACATTTTTAAATTTGTGATGTAAAACAAACAAGATGTACTTTTTGCCATTTATTCTGTGACAGAAAGTCTACCTTATATAGCCTTGAAGTACTGAAATTTTATTTGCATTATTTTTCCTCCAAAACAAAATCTGCCAGTTTTTTTTTGTTCAAAAGACTTGCACAGAGGATAAGCTTAATGGCTTTCTGTGATGAAAATGTCTTTAAGTGCCTCTCCTTTTCCTCTTCTGGCTTATTCTGTAATCTGCGTTGGCGTTGTGACCGCTTGAGGATTTGATGAGTTTAACATCAGACACACTCTCTAAAAACTCTGTTTGAAATATAAGGTCTTATTATTGCAATAACTAGTGAATATTTCTTCAACTGCCGTACTGCCGCCTTCAGCCGAGACGAGCTCTAGTGAGCTTCAGAGAGCTGACAAGATGCAGTAGCATTTTCCAGCACAGCAGAGAAATCCTGTACTGTCTCCTGCGTTGTTTGATGTCAATGACCATATGTCCATCTCAATCCCACATTGCACCAGGATGTATGATATAACATCTGGATATAGCTTTATACCCTGACAGTGACATACATTTGTTTTGTTTTCCCCCCGCAGACTGCAGAATAGCTACACGGCGTCTCAGAGAGCTAATCAAGACCTGGAGGAGAAACTTCACGCCTTGGTAACCTTTACACTTCACTTCACTTTCCTTTCTAAAGTCCTTTATCTTAAACACTGATGACTTTAATTGCCGTTTAATTATTCTGTGTGCTCTAACGACGCCACTCTGTCAGTTCGTCACAAGTATTATGAACTGTAATTGAGGAACCGTTTGCTTTGCTTCATTCTCCTGGGACTAACAAACAAGTAACAGTATTCCTCATGCCGCTCATGCATGCTGGAAGTTAATTTTCCACAGGGAAAATTGATGTTGGAAGACAAGCAACGGTGATTGTGTTGCTTCGATTCGCTCTTCAGATAAAAAAAAAATGCCATTGTTCTTGCATTGTTTTAAACTCTTGCAATTCTGCTACAAGCCAACTGTGAGTTTTGTTTACTCGCCAAGTGTAAAGCCAAATTTGACTCACTTTTGGCTCTTTTTGGATGTTCATTTTGGATCCTGCCACCATAGATGAGCTGTGATGGGCAAATAATCATGCCGTAGACTATCATAGTCGCTTTCCATTGCTCTCATCTCACTGCAGTGCAAAACACTGTGTTAGTGCAGTCTTATTGTCATGATTTTCCTATAAATTTCAGCTGTTGTCAATCTTGTGACACAACTTTACTGAGAACTTTTACAATTAATGTAAAGTTCACCCAAAAATGAAAATTGTGTCATTAATTACTCACCCTCATTTCGTTCCAAAGCCGTAAGACCTTCATTTATCTTTTGTACACAAATTAAGATATTTTTGATGAAATCCAAAAGCTTTATGATCCTGCATAGACAGCAACGTAACTGACGCGTTCAAGGTAGTAAAGGTAGTAAGGACATTGTTAAAATAGTCTCTGTGACATCAAAATATCTTAATTTGTGTTCTGAAGATGAACAAAGGTCCTACACGACATGAGGGTGAGTAATTAGACAGAAGTTTATTGTCAATGCGGCATTTTTTTTCAAGGATTATTGGGGGAAAAAAAAAAAAGAGAGAAATCATCATTTACTAACTCTTTTGTTATTCCAAACCTGACTACTGTGGAAGACAAAATGGAAAAGGAAATTTGTAATAATGGTCAGCTGATATAGATTACACAATTTAAAGTAACAACAAAATCAAAGTTAACTTTTTTTTTTTTGTATGGAATGTTTCATTTTTAAATAATTCAATTTATCCATGCCAATCAGTTGGCATAATTTGGCATATTTTTTCAATAAGCACATATCTTCACGCAATTTAAAAAAAATTTTTTTTTTGCTTATTTCATAAAACTAGCGAGCTAAGCCAGTAGTAGTACTGACAATGATGCGAAAAGAGAAACAGATGAACCAAATCACTTTGAGTCATTTACACTGGATCCGCTCTGTTTGATTCAAACTCATGAGTTCGGTCATTCATTTTAAGCCAGATTAAATTAAAAGAGCCATTTATTTTCAAATGTTGACATCACTTATAATGATTTTAAAAAGCATGTAGTGATGGGTGAAATGGAGCTTTTTGAAACTCTGAATCAGTTAAACCAATGCATAAAATGATTTACTGTTTCAAAGCGTTTCAGTCGGATAGGCCATCGCAAATCATGTTTCAAATTGCGACTTCAAATCGCGTATCATTTTTTTTTATAGATTGGGACTTCGGAGGCGGTTCACGAATTATTTAGATTAGATCGGAGCTTCCCGTATCGTGAATAATTTGTTTCAGATTTGGGACTTTGTGTATCGTGAATCAATTGATTTAGATCAAAATTGTTTTGTCAGTCATCTTGCGAATTGAATGATTCAAATCAAATAAATCTCAATTCGCGCTTTGAAATCAAATGATTTGTGATACGCAAAGTTCCGATCTAAGTCAAATGATTCGCGATACGCAATCTGAAGTCCCGATGTGAGTCAAATGGTTTGCAAATCATTATTCAGTTCGGGACTTCGGAGCAGGTTCACGATTCATTTAAATCAGATCAGGACTTCTGAGCCGGTTCACGAATCATTTGATTTAGATCAGAACTTCACGTATCATGAATCGTTTGATTCACATCGGGACTTCACATATCGTGAGTCATTTGATTTAGATCAAAACCAGTTTGTGAATCATTTTGCGAACTGGATGATTCAGATCAAATGATTCTGAATGCACTATACAAAGTCCTGATTTAAATCAAATGATTTGCGATTCGCGTAGTTCTGATCTAAGTCAAATACGCAATTTGAAGTCCCGATCTGTGTCAAATAGATCAGAACTTCACATATTGTGAATATTTGAGCATGGTTCGTAAATAATTTGATTCAGATCAGAATGGGTTTGTGAATCATTGTGCGAATTGAATGACTCAAATAAAATGATTCAAATCAAATGATTCCAGATTTATCTATTTAGCCTTTTTTTATTTTAAAGTGAAGACACTGTGTAATAAGTGAGATCTCTTTTTGAAGTCCTTGAAAATCAAAAAAGTAATTCTTGAAAAGTCCTTAAAAGAAATTTGATTTTACAGTATCTGTACGAACTGGTGCGTTATCTTTAATAGCTCTGTCTCTTACCGTCTCTTACCAAATATGGCAGATATTTTTTTTACCAAATGTTATTAGCCTTGGTGATATGTCCAACCACTAACTTATGACCTTATGAAAATTGTACTAATCTTTTCAGTCCATTAGACTTGAGGTAGAATTTGAATAAATGCTTTCAAGCTTCAAAAAGGACTCAAAAAACTATTGTATAGCTTCAAAAGAGTCATTTGTACCACTTTTTGGTATTTTGAAGTTTTGGAGCCCTGCATTAACATAAATTTGAAAAGAGTGACCAGGATTTTCATCAAAAATTCAGCTTTAATGTTGGGCAGAAAAGAAAGTCATGCAAGTTTAAAATGACATGAGGAGTTACATTTTTGGGTGAACTATCCCTTTAAGTGGATCAAAGATTTTCAAGCATTGACGTTAAATGTATTAATTTTTTCATGACACGGGCTATAAAACATTTCTGCAGGAAAAGACCCATGATACTTCAGTATTGTCGTGCCGTCATTCATTCGTCACTCTAGTTTAAAATTCACTCACAAGAAATCAAAGCAGATTCAGCTCCCTTTTAAAATGATTGATTTGCCATTGATGTTTTCTCCTTTAAAAAAAAACAAAAGGCCAAATGCAGAGTGCCCCAAATGACCACTCTGGTTGTGGTCAAAATTGTCACGGTTAAGGCTGTGCTGATAGATCAGTCAGGCATCTTGGTAACAGACAGAACTCAGCATGCTTTGCATGCTTTTTTCATAAAAGCTTTGTTTGGATGAAAATTTTCTGTGCTTTAGCACGCAAAACAAAGACCAAGTAATTGTCTGAGAACAATCGAGAGGGAAAAAAAACAACAACATCAAAAGCTAAAGATTGAATAAATGTACAAATTTGTCCCTAAGCCTCTTTTTCTTCACTGAGTATAAATCAATTCCCACTGGATCTGCTAATACATCATCATAACTGTCACAGACTGCAGTTGTCCTCCAACAACGTTATTCAATTAGGACAAATGTGATTTAAAGATTATTTGAATGTGATTGTGCATCACAGAAACCGTGCATCCTGTGTTCACTGTGATGCATTCATTAAAATATCTTTGAAAACTGCTGCTGGTTGTTGTAATAAATTGTTAAAGAGTCCCATGTTTTATTAAAGCTAATATGAATCTAAATTTTCCCCCGACTCGGCCTTTTTCCAGTTTCGCTCAAATGAAAATTTAATCAAACATGCATCTATAATAAGTTATTTTAGGAATCTTTTATCACTCTTAGGTGGTCTGCAAAATTATCTCTAGAGTAATTTGGCAAGACTGGGAAACTTCAGAAAGAGCCGCTCGCTCTTAATCGCGCCTGATGACTCCATGCGTGTATAAGGACAGCGTTAGCTTTTGGTGATTTATGTTCATTTTCAATTAAATCCCAGCGGTGCTTTAGTTCTGCATGGTGAAATCTCATATCCATGACCTCTGCATAAAGCTTTGCCAATCACAGGTGAAACAGGTGGCATTCTGCTCGGTAATCTCTCGTCGTGGACACGGGGATTATCCCGGCCAACCTGTTCCACATCGTGAAGGGCCCATCATTTCTTAGCGTAGGTGCTTTCAGGACACACACAGATCACACAGAGTGCTGGTTTAGCAAAATCCCCTCTCCAGATACAAGCAGCAAGAATGTGAAAATCTGTAGATTTACAAAAGCATTTCAGAAAGAGCATTATAAAACAGTCTTTTTGTGGTTGGTTAATACAACAGTATCAACAATTGACTGAAAATAGAGAGAGAATTTTCTCTGTGATTGAACATTTGTTTGAATTTAGGTGCACAATTTGTTTTTGTTCTTTTGCAAACTTTGCTGCTCTGAAACAATGTGTATTGATACAGATGAAAGAGTGAAAATTAAATTAGGCACCGGAGATATCTTTTCTGATACCTTGTTGCTTTGGTTTCACTAGTGTATTCTAGTATTACTAGTGGTTATAATAGTGTAGTATAGTGAATGGTAACACTTTGTTAACATTAGTTAATGTAGTAACATGAACAAACAATAAGCAATACATTTACTACACTGTTTATTTGGGGTGTAACGGTACACAGATGTCACGGTTCGGTACGTACCTCAGTTCGGGGGTCACGGTACAATACGATTTCGGTACAACAGGAAAAAAAAACAAATCTACTATGCTAAGTTTCTTTTCAATTATTTTGAACAGACTGTAGTACAAATGTAGTACAATTTTTTTTTTTCCACCTAGATGTGATGATAAATAATATTATCAAATTATAATGTTATATATATAATCTGCAGTACCTTGTATATACATACAAGGAATAAATAATTGAAATATATTTGCTTTAGGTAACACATAAACAAGGAAAAAAGCAGTGCAACACGTAGCGTAGCTTAGCCTATATATGCTGAGTTTCAGTTCATTTTTGTGACAGAAAGGAAACTCAAATGGCAGAAAGCGACATCCTATTTGTTTTCTTTATTTTACAAAAGACCTTGTACAGTGATGCACTTTTTTTTTTTAAGATTTATTTTTGCTGTTTTTATTGACAGGAAGCGAGGTGGGAGAGAGAGAAGGGGGTGGGATCGGGAAAGGTCCACGAGCAGGGAATCGAACTCGGGTCGCCCGTAGCGCAATGGCGCTATACCACAAGGCTATTGCCGTCGACCAGTGATGCATTATTAATAAGACAATAAATGACAGTGGTTTAAGTTGATTTTGTTGGTATAAGGAAACAGTTGAAGTAATCGCGCCGGCGCACACAAACACAAAACATAAGTTCCAGGCTTCTAGCATTGCAGTTGATAATGTTAATTTATCAAAATAAAATACAGTGAACCAAACATCAGCGCACTCGCCTCATTGCGTCACCGCTGGAACGCGACTGAAGTACAAAGCCGATAATTTACATAATAAATAATGGTTTAGTATTTAGATACATCGCAAGTATGGAAATATTATGGAATATTTGGGCCGAATGAGAGAGGTAGGATACATGATTTCGCAGACAGTTGAGTGCGCAAGCCTTTAAAGTAACATTATACTCCTTTGCCAGTGTGAGACGCGTTCAGAATCAGCACATGGTCACTGTCTAGTGGGCTTTGTTTTTTTAAATGCGCAACTCCTGGCATTCGCTGTTCTTCTGTGGTTGGTTATCAAACAGAGTTGCATTACTGTGGGTGCCCCCTTCTGGATTGAGGGTGAATTGCCTGTATTCGCTGTAAGGCCTCATGCACCAAACCGATATGTTTGTACTGTGACCGTTCGGTACAAATACATGTATCGTTACACCCCTACTATTTATTAATCTTTGCCATAAGCTAGTTAATAAAAATAGTTAATTGTTTCACAAGTTGTTCATGTTAGTTCATAGACTGTGAACTAACATGAACAACTTGTGATTTTTAATAATGCATTAGTAAATGCTGAAATTAATATTACGATTACGATAAGTGTTGTTCATTCTTAGTTCATGTTAACTAATCTAGTTGACTAATGTTATTGTAAAGGGCTGCAATGTGAATTGTATTTTATTTTCATTTTTTTGGTTTACGTTTTTGTTCATTTTTTTTCTTGTAGTTTATTATTTCTTCTTAGCTGTATTTTTTTAGTTTAAGTAATTTTAGTATGTTTAAAAATAAATGTACACAACCAGTCAAAAGTTTTTGGACAGTACAATTTTTAATGTTTTTTTTTAAAGAAGACTCTTCTGCTTACCAAGCCTGCTTTCTGTTTATATATATTTTAAAATGTAATGTATTTCTGTGATTTTTAAAGCTGACTTTGTAGCATCATTATTACAATCACATGATCCTTCAGAAATCATTCTTATTATTAAGTTGAAAACAGCTGGGTAGATGAATAGAAAGTTCAGATGAACAGCATTTATCTCAAATAGAAATATTTTGTAACATTATAAATGTCTTCATCATCACTTTTGATCAATTTAAAGCATCCTTGCTAAATAAAAGTATTAATTTCTATCATTGCTCCCCCTCCACCCCCTCACAAAAAGTTTTTGAGTGGTATAGTGTATAATGTTATAAAATTCATCAAAGAATCCTGAAAAAATGTACTCAACTGTTTAAAATATTGATAATAATAATAATAATAATAAAATGTTTCTTGAGCAGTAAATCAGAATGATATTCTAAATATTAGAATGATTTCTGAAGGATCATGTGAAACTAAAGACTGGGGTAATGATGCTGAAAATTTAGCTTTGATCACAGAAATAAATTACATTTTAAAATATATTCAGATAGAAAGCAGTTATTTTAAATGGTAAAATATTTCACAGTATTACTGCTTTTGCTGTATTTTGTATCAAATAAATGCAGGCTTGGAGAGCAGAAGAGACTACTTAAAAAAAACATTAAGAATCTTACTGCTTAAAAACTTTTGAAAATCTTCAAAATCAAAACTATAACATGTCTGTTCTATTTTTTTTAAAATCTAGTTTTATTTGAGGTTTACTTAAGTTAGCAAAAATTATTTTTAATAAGTTTACTTTTAGTGGATAATAACAAGTTTCACAATATAATAATGTTTAAAGGGGACATCGGATGCAAAATTCAGTTTTACATGGTGTTTACATATTAATGTCTCAGTTATCAGTCTCAGTTATCAGGCTGTTTAGATTTTTTGATCAGTATGATGTCACATTGCTCAAGCCCCGCCCACGACCACTGACAGACTCTCCCGTATTATCATATTTCCGCACTCAGCCAGTGGTACACTGTCTGCCATTTTCCCCTCACTCAAGCAGCTGTAGCAACAACATCTCAAAAGCGATGCAGGTGTTTTGTAGTTGGATGTAAAAGTAAACAAAAGAGTCTTCACTTTCTTCAGACATCAGAGCCACTGGGGATGCAATGGGTTTGTTTTGTTTTTGATGGTAACATGCCACCGAATATATAAAAAAAACAGAAGAGAGGGCCGGAGTGAGCAGTAGCTCATTATCATTTAAAGAGACATGCACCGAAACGAGTCGCTGTGAACAGAGCTGTTTTTGACCAAGTAAAAAATATGTTGCAGACATTTCATTAAGACCCTGAAGAATCATACCAACTAATGGAAAATGGGCATCCGATGTCCCCTTTAACTAATGACAAATTGGTCCAGAAGTGTCTTTCTCATGGCTAGTTTCTGTCTTTCTGTCCTCTTTCTTTCTTGTCTGTACTTGTCTTTCTCTCATTTGCATTCTGTTTTATACTTGCAGACACAGAGGTTAATAAAAATATAAGAATAAGCGTAAAACTAAATATTTCTCTTCCTTTCTTTCTTCTTCCTTTCCTTTCCCCTCATGCTGCCTTGTGACTTGGGTATTTCACCATCTTCATCACCATCAATTATCTTCGTCATCATCAGGCTGCCATCAGTCAAACTTGGGTCTACGCAGTTGCGTTCTCATTCTCTTTTCTATTCATCCATTTACTTCTGTCTGTCTTTGCTCTCCCTATAAGTATCGCTGTGGATATCATTCCCATGAGTCATTGCATCTCCTTCCTGTCTCCTCTCTTCCTGCAGTAGATGGCTGGATTTAGCTGTGGCCATGCCCGTCTCTGTGCATGTGGACATGGGGATTCTAGGATATATGTCATTGACCGCAGTCCAAATGTTTAACACAGTGGTTAAAATGCACAGCACAACTTTTCAAACACTGTAAGAAAAGAAAATATACAAGAATGTGTGAATTACAGATGATATTTTACAGCATTTAAGGCCACTGCAAGATTGAGATGCTATGTGTAGGGCCATTCTGAGCAATGAAATTTCTTGTAAGGCCATTAGTGAAGTGTTCAGTAACAGTGGTCGCGCACTACACTACACATAATCCTAAAGAGAAATCAACCAATCGTGGCAAAGTTTAACAGTCAGACCACCAACTTTCATTTAAAGAACCCAAACCATACAGCTCTGGGTTGAATCACAACTTTTGCCCTATGAAATCTGCTTTATTTTTTCCCGAAATTCCATGTTTTCAGTTTTTTATTTTATTTTATTTATTTATTTTTTTTCCTGGACTTTAACAATGTAATAATTTAATAATTTAATTTCATTTCATTTTAGTTTTTTTAAAAAAAAAACAATAATAGGGGCTTGAAATTGTTTTATTTATTTATTTTAAGAGATTCTTGTCTGTTAATTTTTTTTCTTTCTGGATTTTTCAGATTTAATGCAAATGTATTATAAACGTGATAATCAAATGAAGGCATAAAACATTAATTGTAATTTAAAAAAAATGTAATTATACAAAATTTAACCATTCCTTTTATTTTTTGACAGTGATATTGCTGTTAAAATTAAAACATGGAACAGATTGTTAACAAGTTATGTTAAAATAGTATTTCTCTTTTAATATTATTTATTATTATTTTATTATATATTATGATTACTTTGAGAAGTGCATTCTATTGTACAATAGTAATATACTATATTTATGTCACAGTTTCTTCCTATTAAACCAATTAGTTTTTATTTTGATGGGTTGTTGTGAAGACCCTTGAGTTTCAGCCATGATGAAATCTGAAACTATTAATTACCATATATGCAAAAAAAAACTATATATAAAAACAATGTTTATTACAAAATACTCAAACTAGGGCTGTCAAAGGATTAATCATGATTAATCACATCCAAAATAAAAGTTTGTTTGCATAATATGTGTGAGTACTGTGTATATTTATTATGCAAATATGAATACACACACATACACTTGCATGTACATATTTAGGAAAAATATTATTTTTATATTAGTGCTGTCAAACAATTAATCGCATCCAAAATAAAAGTTTGTGTTCAATAATATATCTGTGAGTACTGTGTATATTCATTATGCAAGTATAGACGTGCACACACACACTTGCATGTATATATTTAGGAAAAAAATTATATTTATATTAGTGCTGTCAAAAGCATCCAAAATCATTTTTTTTAAATGTGTGTGTGTGTACTGTATTTATGTATATATAAATACATACAGATGCTTGTATATATTTAAGAAAAATGTTTATATGCAATTAGTCGTTTGACGGCACTAATTCATATATAAAATATGTATATGTATATATAATTTAAATTATATATAAATATAAATGTAGACAAATATTTAAAATATTTACACATGTATACATGTACACATTATAAATATACACAGTACTCACACATATTATGTAAATACAAACTTGTTTTGGATTCGATTAATCGCAATTAATCATTTGACAGCTCTAACTCAAGCTAAATCTTTTGAGAGTGTAGAGATGTTACATTTTTAGTTCTTTATGGTAACGTACAGTTACTGTTGTGCTTTACTGTGATTGGTTGATTTCTCTTTAGGATTATGGGTAGTGTAGTACTTCATAAGGAATTGTGTTAAATACACATGATTTTTAATATATATTTTTTATGTTAGTGCTTTCTTTAAACATTAAAAAAAAAATAATGCGACTTTTATTTCTGGAGCCCTACTGTTTGCTTTGTTTTGCTCACATAATGGGCTTTCAACAGAAGCTTGTGTTGTTAATTGACAATGTTCAATATAACAATATCTTAATAGCTACAACTGATAATTTTGCTGGAAGAAAAACTGGGAGTAACACAACTTTGTGCAGGTTGCATTAAACAGGCACATATTATATTATACGTGCATTTATTTCCTAAATAAAGTATGTATTCTTATTTGATTATGAAACCTTTTAGAGTAGCACTTAAGTGTTGGCATTTTGACCACTTGACTACAACTTTGGATGGTGTGAATGCAGCTGTTAAACTGATTAAAACACTTTGGTTCCTTCCTTTCTATCCCTGTTTCCGTCAGATGTGTTGTGCATTATATTGGCTGTTGCATTGCCGTTGTTACATGTGGACTCTGCATTTTCTTGAAAGGCTGCCCCCTCCTTAACTTTCCTTTATTGGTCCACATTGTCCACTTCAGTCAAACGGTGACTATAAAGATAATTGCTTTGTTATGGACATGCCAAGCTCCAGATTAAGGGTCACAATGTCTGTCTGCTTTTTCTCTGTGTCTCTCTTTGTCTCCACTTTAACCAAGAGTTGGCAGAGCTGAAGTGTGTCTTAAGTAGAAAAGCTTCTGTTAAGTATATCCTCTTTAAAGTTCTTTCAAGAGCTTTTGTTCAGTCATTTTAGTACAAAGACATTTCGGACTTTGCCATCACAGCAGGAGTGAAGTGTCTTCAGACAGCACTCTCACTCCTCAATTAGAAAAACACAGAACTCAGGAAGTCAGACAGAAGACATTTTAGGCGTATAGATGTAGCTGCCTGGTGATTGTCTGTATTCTCAGTCTCAATCGGACTGCCCACATTCACTTGCCGTCTGAGCTTTTATTCTTTCCATGAAACAAAAAGGACAATTTTTCTACAGCAGCTCATAGGGACCATGGCTGAGGACAAAAAAGTTAATATAGCATTAAAATATTCCATATAACATGTGAAAAAACTAGCATACGAGTTTGAAAACAGGGTTAGTAAGTAAAGTTGGTTTATTAAAGACAGACATAATTGGACATACAGTGCCTTGCAAAAGTAGACATACACCTTCATTTCATTCAGATGTTAAGTTGCTGCCTTATGTTAAACTTCTTTAAATTTCCACATCAATCTACACTCCATACACCATTCTGGGAAAGCAAAAAACAAGTTTTTAACTTTGCAAATTTATTAGAAATAAACTTAAATGGTTCAATTGCATAAGTATTCATACATATCTGGGACAGCTGAAATTTAGTTCAGGAGCATTCATATTGCTTGTAGATGTTACTTCACTTCGAGTGAAGTTAAAGGAGAAGTCCACTTCCAGAACATGAATTTACAGATAATTTACTTAGCCCCTTGTCATCCAAGATTGTTTCTTGGAAGTTTGAACTTCCAAAATGCAGTTTAAATGCAGCTTCAAATGGCTCTAAACAATCCCAGCTGAGGAAGAAGGGTCTTATCTAGCAAAACGGTTGGTATTTTCAAAACAAATTGACAATTTATATGGCTTTTAACCTCGAACGCTCATCCTGTCTATGTCTGCATGAGCTCCGGGTTTTTTGTCCGGGTCAATACAGTTAGGGTATGTCGAAAAACTCCCATCTCGTTTTCTTTCCCAACTTCAAAATCGTCCTACATTGCTGCAGAATTACCAACCCAGTGTTTACAAAGTGAACGTACAAAGAAGATCAAACTCCCTTGTTTTACAAAAAAAGGTAAAACAGTGAAGTACGGCGATTTTGAAGTTGAAGAAGAAAATGAGACGGGAGTTTTTTAACGTACCCTAACCGTATTAACCGGGATTACATAGACTACGCATGTGCATCGCAGAGCTAAACAAGATGAGCATTTGAGTTTTAAAAGTATATAAATTGTCAATATGTCAATAATTTCGAAAATGACCATTCGTTTCGCTAAATAAGACCCTTCTTCCTCAGCTGGGATCATTTAGAGCCCTTTGAAGCTGCATTTAAACTGCATTTTGTAAGTTCAAACTTTGGGGCACCATTGAAGTCCACTATATGGAGAGAAAACCTGAAATGATTTCCTCAAGACACATAATTTCTTCACGACTAGAGATAGAAAGACATGAACATCTTGGATGACAGAGGGGTGCAATTATCTGTAAATTTTTGTTCTGGAAGTGAACTTCTCCTTTAACCTGAGACAAATTCAATTGAATGGATATGATTTGAAAAGGTACACCTCTCGATAAAAGTATAATAGGTGAAAATGCATATCAGAGCAAAAACCAAGCCTTGAGGACTGCCTGTAGAGCTTAGAAAAAGAACTGTGTCAAGCCACACATCTGGGGAGAAGTTCAGAAAAAAATCTGCTGCATTGAATGTTCACAGAAGCATGTAGTCTCTGTTACCCTTAGTGGAAGAAGCAACCAGGACTCTTCCTAAAGCTGAACTCCTGGACAAACTGAGCAATTGA
>VONZ01000908.1:7500-250000 GCA_012976165.1 Labeo catla | reverse complement strand
GTCTGTTTTCAAAAAAACAGCTGGGACATTCTGGCAATTTTTTTTAGAAGAAAGAAAATAAATCTGGTTTGGAACAGTGTGAGAATGAGTAAATGATATAAGAATTTTCCTGCAGCGCAGGACTTGCTGGAGTCTGAATGTGTTTTGCACTCCGCAGTGACACTCGTGGACGGTGGTGAGAGAGAGAGAGTGTGTGCACGATTACCAAGTGACTTTATTGTTATGGACATGGACCTCTGATTTTACGGACTGGGATCAGAGAGGAATAGTCAGAGAGAGAGATGAAGAGAAAGAGACCAAGAGAATAGAGAGAGAACGGGGATGTATAAAAAATAGCCATGTCCGCAGGATGTGCTTTATGGCAGTGTTTAGCATAGAGTGTCTGTTAGGGCAGTCGTGCTGTGAGACATGGCTGGTCTTTGGATGCGAATGGTCTCGCTGGCAGAGAAAAGGCACATTATTGACAAGGTGCCAAACTCCAGACACATCCGTCTGTTTGGCCTTTGTGTCTGTCCGTGGGGGAAAATAGGACAGATTTCAGGCTGATGGACAGCTCTGCGTGTACAAGAACAGAGGCGTATGATAAGACAGCTTGACCTAAAGGACATATGGGTATTGAACACATCAGGACATTATCACCTGTGGCCTACGCTCAACATTAAACCCATCTATCACTCTGTCCGCCCTTGTTGTTTTATTCTGCAAACAACATTAAGTCCTTGTTAAAGCGAGGTCAACGCTTTTTGCATATTTGCAAAGCTATATTGTTTTAAATGCATTTCCTTTTTTATATCTAGTTATTTTTATGAGGTTTTTTGCCTAGAGATGGTTTTAAAATTGGAATGATCATTCTCTCAGCCAACTTAAACAATTGAAATTGGGACACTTGTTACTTGACACATTTAAAATTTACATTTATACAGTGGAAATCAAAATTAGAGAACAATCTATAAATACATTTTTTTTTTTTTTTTTTTTTCAAATATTGTCAATCTTCATCGCTTACAAATGTAAGGAATATTAGCTGTATTGTAGGTATGCCACTGTTCTACTAACATGTTTGACAAAATATCCAAGGCATTTCAACAAAAACCTTTATTCGTGGAAAACACATTGATCAGAATTACAAAACAGTAACCACTGTAGCACGAATGAAGATCACAGGTAAAATTTTGGAGGGTTACAGCTGTCAGAAATTAGTAGGAAGTGTAGAGGCCCTTGTTTTGAATGACTTCAGCACATCTCTGGCCGCAGGACATCACTAGTTTCTCACACTGCTCTGGTGTGATCTGTCGTCTACTCTTCTTTCACTCTCATCCATAGTTTAGTAACTGTAGGGGTTTCTTAGCCATGACTTTGCCGCCAAGGATTTTCCAGAGGTTTTCAATCGGGTTTAGGTAAGGACTCTGGCCCGGCCATTTCATCATTTCAATGTTCTTAGCTTTAAGGAACTGCTTTACCTGTTTTGCAGTGTGACAAGGACATTGTCTTGCATGAAAAAGAAGGCTCTAATAAATGCAAATATTTGCATTCACCCTGCCATATATCTGTATAAGAAGCTCAACTCCTGCTGCAGAATAGATCCCCCAAACCACAACACTTCACCTTTCAGTGACTACTTCACACATTCACACGAGGCGTCGATGTCCACGCCTCTCATTTACTTTGAATGGAGTGACGTCAAGCATTGGCGAACTGAATTGTGGGTCTGTTGCGTCACATCACTGGCATTTCTTATGGCAAAGGTTGAAAACTTTTCAACTTTTTTGAGCGCCTACACTGGCGTCAGCCAATAGACTCTATGCACGAACACTGCTGACGTATTTCCGGTAGAATCTCGGCCAGCATATTTACTTCCACATAGCGCATTCTATAGCGAAGTATACTAGCGGCAAAACTCTTTCATAAGATTAATTTGACAGCGATTTATAATTTAAGTATTACAATATAATATTATATAGTTATACATTATAGTAATTACCAGAATGGCCCGTTAGTGAAAGCTTGGGCCAAGAATTAAAGACAAGATAACATTTGTTGGAGATTGATGATTTTATATTTATTTTCGTGATAAATAATATAAACATGTATATTTTATACAGTGTTGCCTGTAAACATGTAAATATACATAACGTTGAACTTTTGCACTGCAGTACTGTAAACATGTAAATATATAAATAACTTTGAACGTTTGTACTGCAGTAACATATAAATATAACTGAACATTTATAATGCAGAAATGTAAATATGTAAATATAAATAACTTTGATACAGTGTTAAACATTTCCAGTACAGTGATGTTGTGTAAATACAATATATAAATTATTATTTGTCTTCTGTTTTTGTTAGTTTGTTTGTGCTTTCTACACCTGTATGCAATGAAATGAAAATAAATTGAAACCAAACCAGTAGGTGGCAGCAAAAGGCTGTTTGAATAAGTGAGTTCAACAGATTCGTTCAAACAGCTGATTCATTCAGAAACGAGGCAAGCAACTGCCTTTATGAATGGATTGCTGAATCACTGACTCACTTGATTCGTTAAAAAGCGTGGATTTATTCAGTAACGGTGCATCTCTATTTAAAACGTTAACTGTGCTTAGCTAAAGTCTTTATTGTCTTGACTGAAGTCCTCCTACTCCCAAACTATGCGGATTTTCTGACTTCCTCATCGACCTGAAACATGTCGCCCTCACGCAGATCTCTTCTGTCATCTGATCCTTACTAGAAACAGAGATATTACTTATAGTTAGTAACGTTCGTAAAGTAAAATCCAAAATGTATATTAATAAAAAAAAATCACATATAAGATGCAAACAATGTACATAAAATGTAACTAGATAGATAGATAAATAAATAAATAAATACAAATAATGCAAAGACATATATAAACTGTGAGAAACGGAGATGGCTAGAATCCATATTCGGATAACATAATAGCATGAGAATACTCGCCCTCAAAATTGTCGATGCAATTCGAAATATGTCATTTGAAGCCCTTCTCTTTCTTAGTGTTGAGCTGATTGCCTCACGATACGATTAACGTCATTCACAGTTATCCAGGGAAGCTCTTGTAAACAGCGAGTGTAATATGTCATCCTCTTCTGCGGCATTTTCACACAGTTATTGCCAATAGCGAAAACGGCTTCCGGTGCTGCACCAGATGTAACTGAGCGGGCTGAGACCAAACGTGGAAGTGATCGTGCATAGAGTCAATTAGATCACCTTATGCAGATACCCTGGTGCAGACATAGCCAATCAAGTTCATGCAACACCAGAAAACTAATTTGATTGGCTGTTGTCAATATGACAGTCATGTCAACGGCAAGCTTCAGACACGCCCTCCATCCAGTGTACCGTAGGGCTTCAGTCCTTCCTTAGTTTGACTCTAAACAACATTTTCTGGTTTCACTTTATTTTGATGGTCTTTTTAACATTTCATTGACTATAAGTAACATTGCATCTACATGTCTACTTACTGTCATTAGAGTGTTAGTAGAGTATTAGACTGGTAGGGTTAGGTTTAGAATAAGCTGGCATGTACTTGCAAAGTTACTTATAGTTAGTAGAATGTCTGTTGGGAGACAGAGTTAGCAGATATTAAGCAGATGGTCTACTAATACTCTAATGAGAGTTAGTTGACATGTAGGTGCAACATTACTTTTTGTCAACAAAATGATCAAAAGGGACCATGAAAATAAAGTGTTGCCCATTTTCCCATCAGACCCAAATAAATTAAACTTGCTCTCATCACTAAGGTGAACTTGGACCAATTCTTTTCTTTCCACACAACATGCTCCTCAGAGCAGCTGAGCTTAGCCTTTTGATTCTTTCTGCTGATGAGAGGTCTGGTCACTGCAGAATGTGCTTTCAGTCTGACTTCTCTTAAACATGCCAAGACAGATCCTTACCCTGTTCAACACTGAACTGGCAAGCAATTCCAGCTGCAGTGTTGAACCGATTCCCCATTGAGGGTCTCTGCATTATCCCATTATCCTCTCGTGCATTTGACCAGCCTTTTTGGGGGACTTGAAGGAATTAGTGTAATTGTAAACCTGCAATATTTGAGAAATCACAGACATGGAACGACCAACTTGTCTTGGAGTGTCTGAAAGGCTCATCCCTTTGGCCTTCATCTGGACTACCTCCTGTCGCAGGGTTTCAGTCACCTTAGAATCGCACGCCATTTTGCAATCGCAGTGAAAATTGGAAGAATGCTGCCCGTTAAATAGGGTTTGTCATAAATTTATAGAAATTAGCACCAGGTGCTAGATTTTGATCAGAATTCTTTTTTTTTAAATATCTCATTTAAGTTCTGTGCTTCAGAATACAGTTATTTTTTTAAATAAGCTTAAAAAACTGCCCTTCTACACCGTAATAAACAATTTGTTGAGTCAACTTAAAATAATTTGTAACCTGGCTGCCTTAAAATTTTAAGTTCAGTCAACTCAAAAAAAAGTATATTCAACTTGAAATGTTAAATTATACTAAGTGACAACTTAGATATTTGAGTTGAATCAACTTAAAATTTACTGGAAATATGCTTATGATTACGGTTATAAATTAACATTTTATTAAAACCAGCAAAAACTATGGAAGCCCGTTCCTGCCACTGTTGGAAAAAAAAAAAATCGGTAAGTCATAATTATGAGAAACTTTCTCATAATTATGACTTAGTATCTCATTATATTGAGAAACTTTCTCGTAATAATGAGTTAAAAAGTAATAAGATTCTGAAAAAATTAATTCGTAATAACGAGAAACTTTCTCATAATAATGACTTAGTATCTCGTAATAATGAGAAACTTTCTCGTAATAATGAGAAACTTTCTCATAATTATGACTTAGTATCTCGTAATGAGAAACTTTCTCATAATTGTGATTCAGTATCTCGTAATAATGAGAAACTTTCTCGTAATGAGAAACTTTCTCATTATTACGAGATACTAAGTCATAATTATGAGAAAAATTCTTGTTATTATGAGATGTTAAGTCATTATTATGAGAAAGTTTCTCGTTATTACGAATTTATTTTTTCAGAATCGTATTACTTTTTAACGCATTATTTCGAGAAAGTTTTTCAATATAATGAGATACTAAGTCATAATTATGAGAAAGTTTCTCATATTCTTCTTCAACAGTGGCGGGAACTGGCTTCCATAAAAAAACCTTTCTGTCCAGAGATGTAAACAAATTTCACTACAGTTTACAGATTAAGTTGTAAAAGGCAGCTGGGTAACTTACCCATCTGTTAAGTTTAGCAAACACTAATATCTAAGTTGTTACTTAGTACAACTTAACATTTCAAGTTGAATAAACTTATTTTAGTTGACTTAACTTTAAATTTTAAGGCAGCAGGGTAACAAATTATTTTAAGCTGACTCAACAAATTGTGTTTTTTATTTTTTACAGTGTACTCCTGTTTGGATAACGTCAAATAGGACTAAGCAGTGACCTTGAATTTTACGGCATTATAGGTTGTTTTCTAATTTCCCCACTGTATATTATAATTTTATTTTGTAAAGACATTAATTCACAGGCAAAATTTATATTTATTTTCTAAACTAATTCAAATACTTCAGCGGGACCCCACGTTTTGAAGATCATTAGAAATTTAGTTACGTTTGTCCAAACTGTAAAGTTATGCAGAGAAAGATGGCATTAAATCTACGTGCCATATTGGCTGAGTGAGTGTGCGTGGGTGCAGGATCTTCCTCCTTGGCAGCAATTAATTCACAAAGGATCTTTCTTCATCCTTTTTTAATTTATTGAATTGACAGCAGTGACTAATCTCTAGAATTATGATCTCTCTAGGAGAACTAGAGTGATGGAGTGAGTTGACTGGAACCCTGGTATTTTTAGAAGATATTTGATTTACCGTCCAGATTATCCTCTTGCCCTGCTCTCGTGAACTCTGTAATTCATTACTCTGTAAGCAGAGACCACAGACTATTTCTTTGGTTATTTTAAGGCTCAAAGCCATTACCTGTTTTCATCCTCTTATACTGCTAACATAAAGCCACTGTTATGAACCTTCCACATGTGAAGCATTATTTGGAAAATTCTCCAAATGAATGTCAAACCGATCTGCACTGGAAGTGCATATGCATTAAACAGGCCACTTGTGTATTCTATCACAGCTTTAGAAGTGCTTTGAGAACTTGAGAGCCATTATGCTTCAGTCCAGTGCTGGGAAACGTAGAGTTATTATAGTGGCTCTCGTGTAGCAATTCTCTATCTTTAGCTAAAGATGGAAATTATGCACAGTAATTGGCATGCAGTCTTTGACTGTTATGTATAGGTCACTGCAAAAATGAGAAGAATTGTGGCTTCTCTTTGTTAGGATAGCTTAGAAAGATGACGACAAGTATGCCACTAGCTGAAAGAGATGCTAGTAGACCTAAACAAAATACAGATAATTAGGGTTACACAAGTGCTATTGCAATTTTGTATATGTGACCCTGGACCACAAAACCAATCATAAGGGTCAATTTTTCCAAATTGAGATTTATACATCATCTAAAAGCTGAATAAATAATCTGTACATTGATGTGTGGTTTGTTAGAATAGTACAATATTTGGTCAAGATACAACTATTTGAAAATCTGGAATCTGAGGGTGCAAAAAATTCAAAATATTTAGAAAATTGCCTTTAAAGTTGTCCAAATAAAGTTCTTAACAATGCATATTACTAATCAAAAATTTAGTTTTGATATATTTACAGTAGGAATTTTACAAAATATCTTCATGGAACATGATCTTTACTTAATATCCTAATGATTTTGGCATAAAACAAAAAACAATAATTTTGACCCAAACAATGTGTTTTTGGCTATTGCTACAAATATACCCCACCGACTTCAGTGACTTGGTTTTGTGGTCCAGGGTCACATATATACAAGTAGCTGAGTTTGTGTATAGACTCACACAAACATTTTACTTATAGGAAGTCTAGTCCATACTGACGATAACCATGTTTGAAGCCCAAAGTATACTTCAGTTTTTATATGTATGCTAAGGTATGCGTACAGTGCGTGTGACGTAGCTGACATAACTTTAAAAAAGACAGCGCGTCAACATGTAGCACCGTTGCGCTGTGGGCGTACCGAGTTCGAGTCCCACCGCCCTCTCTTTCCCACTTTGCTTCCTGTCCTGAAATATTCTCCTATCTTAATAAAAAAAAGGTGAAAACTCCAAAAATAAATCTTAAAAAACGCTAAGTGCTCACATCAAAACTGAAGTATACTTTACCAACCACAAATCCATTTATTTTATGTAATGATCACGGGCAATAAGAATGAAATTGGATATAACCCTGAAAGCACAAGAGGGTAAACAGGTGATGAAGGATGTGTAGTATTGTTTACGTTCTAGTGCATTTATGAATCAGATGGTCATTGAACGGTCTGTAAAGATATCTGAGCTGTCCTCATTTTCTGTGGGAGAAAGAAGTCTTGTTCAGAGTATTATAGCACTTTGTGAAACATCTGACTTCCCACACTAGCATGTGATGCTGCAGTGGTCATGGGATACAAATACACTCTGCCCCCTGGGACAATTTATTTAGGAAGTGTCATGTAGATTTCTGAGCTAGAAGGCCATGAGGGGGTCATGCTTGGAAGTATGGTCTGGACAGATCAATTCTCCTGTGCCCCACACTCAGAGGAAGTAGGGGCTTTGTGGGTAATTGCTGGCCCACAGGATCGTTACAGCATAAAGCTGAGCAGGGCTGTGTGATCACTGATTTTCCCTTCCTTTTTTCCACAAATCAATGACTTGGCCTGGCTTCGTTAAATCATGTCACACTACAGAATGAAATAAAGGCCTCATCACCTGCCTTTTTTCTTTTAGTCTCTCTCTCTCTTTCTCTGTCTGTCTCACCCCTCTTCAGTAATAATCTAATTTGAGGTGAGCTTTTTACTCTTTATTCTTCTTTCCCACATCAGGGTGGGCAGACATTGGATGGTGTTAAATGGAAAAAAAGCTATTTTCTGCTTTTCTTGATCATGACGGAGATAGCCTTCATACCCCATACCTATTCATATCCCAGTGTCCATTGAGTGCATGTTAGCGAAATTGCACCTTTTAGGAGTACTTGCAGGAAAGGATTCATCCACAAAATGTGCACGCTACATAGATTTCATAGCAACAAATGTAGTCCCAAGAAAAATAAAAGAAAAATTAGATTATTCTGAGACTCTGATGTTTTTCCAAACCTAATCCAAATGTTCTTGGAACAGAAGAAAATTGTATTGTATTGTTATTTTTGGAGCTTGAATTCCCCCCATTGCATGAGTAAACCCTTGTCAAGTTTGTTTTTGTTTGTTTATGTTCTCTACAATGTTTTGCAGTTGCCATATGAGCTTCAGGACATGGTGAACAAGCACATGAAGAGCAGCTTGCCTAACAAGACCCAGGGCTCTCAGGGAGCTCAAGCCCAGGATCCTGACACTCTAAGCCTGACTCCCGCAGACGTAGTGCCCACTTCGGTGATCGCTCGTGTTCTTGAGAAGCCGGAGCCCCTGGTGCTCAACTCAGCCCAATCTAGCAGCAGTGCGGGTCGGCCGGTGGCTGAAGATGTGTTCGTACACGTGGACATGACAGGACCGCAAGATGATAGTGGAGGGCGTGAAAATGGGGGTCCTGTTCATGCCAGGCCTCCTGCGGGAGCAGGTTCTGATCAGCAGCATGTAAACGGCATGTGTCGAAGCCAGGGCAGCCTGGACGGTCCAACGGGAGAAGATGGGGCAGCGCCATCTTTTGAGAAGTTGAATCCTTACCCAGCACCTCCACCACCGAACCCGCTGTACCCTGGTCGCAAAGTGATCGAGTTCTCCTCCGATGACAAAGTCAAGATACCCAAGAATAGCCCACTGCCTAATTGCACCTACGCTACTCGCCAGGCCATTTCTCTCAGTCTTGTACAGAACGAAGAGGAGGCAGCCGAGCGCCAACGCACCGTGCCCAACAGCCCTGCTGTGTCAGATGGGGGCTGGCGATCTGGGACCTCTTCATCTTCAGGTGGAGGGCATGCTTCTCACCAGCGCACGCCTCCACAGATGGATGCTACGGATACCCTTTCCAGTCATTCAAGTCCTTTTAGCAGCCCCCCTCAGCCGCCCAGCGCCTTTGCAAGCTCTGGTAGCTCCGAGGAGGACCTACTGGCCAACTGGCAGCGCATGTTTGTAGAAAAAATGGCACCGTCTTCAGAAGGCTCCCTTGTCAACCGCACGTCCTTTAGCAGCGAGACGGTAAAGGATCTCCAAAGAAGTCACAATGGCAAATCAGGAGTAGGGGCTCTGAGAGGTGCTTACTCTGATGGCGAGGAAGGATCCTCAGCCCAGAGCTGGACGGCAAGTAGAGAGTCCAGTTTGGATACAGACACCAGCAGCATGGCAGACCTCCGGGCAAAAAAGACACAATACGGTGGCGACTTTTCCCAGGAAGAGGGCGAACACCTGCTGATGACTCTTGACCCACTTGACAATGATGGTGCTAGTGGTGACACCATGGTCACTATTGAGAGCAGTCCAGCTTCTGCTAAGCGTCAAGAGTTTGCTGAAGATGCTGGCTCTGCTGGAAGTTCAGCTGAGGAGCGGGATATCCTACCCCAGGACTTTCCTGTCATTGGCTCGAGGGTCCTAGCTACCCTCGAGGATTATGCAGACAAGCCCCCTCGGACTGGCTCCTCGCGACCTCTGAAGAGCCCCAAGAGGATGGGGATTCATCACTTGCACCGCAAAGACAGCCTTACCAGAGCTCAAGAGCATGGAAACTTGCTGGACTGAGACTTCCAGGCTTATTCTTCTCTTCTTTTTTTGTTTTTTTGACCTTGAGTGCTCTTCGTCTTACTAGCAATCACTAGTCATAGCAGCACACAACAAGCGGAAGGGATCGGATCAGCATTGCTGAGGTTATCCCTGATCATGCTGCTGTTGCTGAGGCATCATTGTAACTCTTCTGTCCTCTCTCCGAGGCTTGGAGCTGTCTTATCTGTGGCACCTATGATATTGACGGAATCCATGGCTGCAACTTCAGTGGACGGTGCTTCAGGGATCGCACAGTCTGAATTAAGGTGATTTTCACCAGTCCAAGACTTGATCGATTTGATGCGACATGATTGAGTGGGCAACAGCAGGACATAGCCATACAATCACACTTCTTTAAGAGAAAGAGTCCTTCAGAGGCAACAAAATTGAGCAGCATTGGGAATGATCCCTGTGGCACTGTACGGACATGGAACATCTCACATAATGGGTGTTTTGACATTTGCTTTTGCCCTCGGGTGAGAGTTTTCTACCCAGATAATGATATCTTTCCAGTATCCCAGTACAAGTCCTTTGTTACGGGAGATTGGGATGGCTCCAAATGGCCACAGCTTCACAGATACCACTGTGTCAGGCGTTCTGCTGCTTGAAGCAGATTAAATGTAATCTATGGGACTGTCTTGTCAATTTTCAGTGCCTAACCCTTGCTCTGACAGAGGGGGCTCTCCATCACCCTTTAAAAGAACATCTTGTTCCTTTCCAGCTTTTAGTCATCATAAAGAGGATCCTTCACCTCAAATTTTCAGTTACCTCTCATCATTGATCTACCACTGTATTTCAACACCGAAAGACTGCTTTTGTACTTTAATAATTTGAATTAAGAAAGGCTTTTGATTTTGATGTATTCGATATATGTTTTAATCAAGTACTTGGATATACTTCCTGATTTTTGATTCTCGCCTGTTTTGTTTGACTAATGGTATTTAAAACCGATTATGATTTTAAGTAAATATATAGAGTTTGTGTATTTATTTGTCTTTTGCTCGTCTAAAGTGTCCCATTACTTCCCTCAAAGCAGTTAAGCACTTGCAGAAGTGTGTGTAAGTCAGGGGTGCCCAGACTCATTCCTGGTGGGACAGTGTCTTGCAGAGTTTTGCTCCAACTTGCCTCAACACACCTGCTGGGAAGTTTCTGTTATGCCCATTAAGAGGCTGGTTGTAATTCGCAGTTTCAGGTGCGTTTAATTGGGGTTGGAGCTAAACTCTGCAGGACACTGGCAATCCAAGACCGAATTTAAACACCAGGATGCTGAATCATGTCATGAAATGAGAAGGTATACAATCCCTTACAAACTTTACACATTAGTTGGCATTTTAAATATTTAATCAGATTTTTTTTTTCCAAAGGTCAGTATTTAAGAGTAAAAAATACTCTACAAATAAGGCAGAAATGTTTAAATGTGTCATTGGTATTTCACGTCCTCCAATTTAGACACGTATTAATGTGTCCCCTCGCTGCTGACGGCACAAATTGCCATTCAGAGGGCATATTAATATTTAAAAAACTATGCATATAGTACTGTAAAAACACAAAATAAAAAAACGAGCAAAAAAAAAATTAGCAGAGATTTCGGCCAGAAACAGTGGCACTGACAAGAATACATTACTTGGATAATTTTCCGTGTTTGTTTGGTTTTTATAAACCCTGATTTCAAGAAAAGCCATGTTTTGATCTTAACGAATGTAATCATCTCTATGTAGCATCCATTTTTCATTGGTTCCTTATTATTCTTTAGCTGATCATACTGCTGTATGTATTTTAAGGGGAATGTGCATCCCGCCATCATTTGGTGTGTTTATCTATGTGTGTATTTTGTGTGGAAATCTGATTTCTCATGATTATGGATGATCTGTCCAGCAGATATTTTTCTGTGCTGAGTGTTCCCGTCTTAAATTTCAGTCATTTCATTTCAAGCCTTGTTCAAATAGCGTTTTAACATTTATCAGCTTTTTTCAAACAATGAGTTTCAGATGCAACGACTACAAGCATCCTCATTCTTTTGTTTTGATGAATATATTTTAGAGACGATTAAACTCTGTGTTGGCTTTTTAAGCAATTGCTTTGTGTTCTTTTTATTCACAAAAAGTTTTAGTTTGTTGACCAGTCATTATTCAGATGTCCCTGGGACTTCATGCAGTATTGTACTTTAAAAATCAGTGT
Source organism: Labeo catla (assembly GCA_012976165.1). Classification (NCBI taxonomy): domain Eukaryota; kingdom Metazoa; phylum Chordata; class Actinopteri; order Cypriniformes; family Cyprinidae; genus Labeo; species Labeo catla. The sequence goes on along the minus strand of VONZ01000908.1, from coordinate 238,016 downwards.
ACTTATTTGGATACACCATACCCTCCACATTTGCCCTACTGGTGATACGCAACATGCATAAGAGTATGGTGCATATTTACGATTTTCAGGTTTTGTCTATTACTTACAAACATATCTGCGAGTCACACCAGAATGTATTACACTTTAACGGTATTCCGGGAAGGACGTCAGACTTTTGTAAAATGCTTGCTGTATATATATTCACCTCATAGCTGGTCTGCCACAGCACTCCTCGCCTTGAATAATTCAGCTATATGTTCCTCAGCGAAGGGCAGAATGTGTGATCGAAGGGCTCCCAAGTCCACACTTGCTCTTCTTGTCTTACACTTTGGTCTTCATATGTAGTTATCAGTCTTGCTCTGCAATATATGGGAGTGCCATTAATAGCCCATGATTTATTGAAGTGTAACTACCCACCATGCTGAATAATTAATATTTTATCATGTTCTAAAATAGTTCTGTGATGCTTTAAAGAGACAGAGCGCAGCCCGCCAGCGTCTCGCATGACGAAACGAATTCTCTTAAATATTTCAGTCTCGTCAGATGTTACACAGACCGCAGGTCATGCAAATAAACACAAAAAAGACACGACAATGGTCAACACACAGAGTGCATAAATAGGCCTTTCTCTTCTGCTCTCATGCAACTTTAATAACTCAGATTTAATTGCACGCATGAGAGACGTACACATCTTTTTTTAATCCAAGGTGACCCTCTGGCACAAGTCGTGCAAAAATCTTTGCTTCAGAAATCTAAGAAATGGAAAAAATGTCAAGGTTATCCTCCGACCAACACTCCAATCTGCCTTCTGCCTAAAGCTGACGTCTCTGTGATGGAAAAACATATTCAATTCATGTTATCTTCTCTTTAACCTTCAAGACGGTGCGTAATCTGCGCTCCTTTTCCTTTGATCTGATATATGAATGTTTTTATTCATCAGTAGGCCAACTTTCATGTAGCCATCAACAAAATGTAAAATGTCAAGTCAAATTAAATCTGAAATTAGCCTTTGTTATTGACTAATGCCCTTGTATTAAAGTGAAAATTGACCCCGTTTACTTTAATACACATTCCTGTTTTTACCATTATGGTAATCTTTTATCAAAACGTAATTAACTTGCTCCCTCTTTGCAATGACTTTCCTTTTTCCACCGACGTTAATGTCACCAACAGCCAATGTTAAGCAACACACATTAAGGTTTCATTACTAATTTTAAATTTTAAATTCCCTACATTTTGTTTAATATCCTGTTTCACTTGAAAATGTGAAACATCACACAAGTAAAATTAGTTGTGCTTCACGAGTCCTTGCAATTACAGTTGAAGTCAAAAGTTTACATACACCTTGCAGAATCTGCAAAATATTTTACCAAAATAGAGGGATTATACAAAATGCATGTTATTTTGTATTTAGTACTGACCCGAATAAGATATTTAAAATAACAGTTGAATTTAAAATGACCCTGATTTTAATACTGTTGTTACCTGAATGATTCACAGCTGTGCTTTTTTTTGTTTAGTGATAGTTGTTCATGAGTCCTGAACAGTCAAGCTGCCTGCTGTTCTTCAGAAAAATCCTTCAAGTCCCACAAATTCTTTGGTTTTTTTTAGCATTTTTGTGTATTTGAACCTTTTCCAACAGTGACTGTATGATTTTGAGATCCATTTTTTGCTACTGAGGACAACTGAGGGACTCATATGCAACTATTACAGAAGGTTCAAATGCTCTAAAAGGAAAAACGATGCATGAAGAGCCGGGGGGCTGAAAACTTTTAGGGTAAATTTAACTTATTTTGTCTTCTGGGGAACATGTAAGTTTCTTCTGTTGTTTCTTAAGGGCAGTACTAAATGAAGAAATATGATATTTCAGCAAAATAAGACAAATGTACACATCTTTATTCTGTTCAAAAGTTTTCACCCCCCAGCTATTAATGCATCATTTTCCCTTCTGGTGCATCAGTGAGCGTTTGAACCTTCTGTAATAGTTGCATATGAGTCCCTCAGTTGTCCTCAGTGTGAAAAGATGGATCTCAAAATCATACAGTCATTGTTGGAAAGGGTTCAAATACACAAAAAAAAAACAGAATTTTTGTGACCTGAAGGATTTTTCTGAAGAACAGCAGGCAGTTTAACTGTTCAGGACAAACAAGGGACTCATGAACTATCACTAAACAAAAAACAGCTGTGAATCATTCAGGTAACAACAGGGTCATTTTTATAAATTCAACTATTATTTTCTCTTGTGGATTATATGTAAACATCTTTTATTTGAAATATCTTATTCAGGTCTGTACTAAATAACATGCAATTTGTATGATCCCTCTAATTTGGGTAAAATAATTAACATTTTGCAGATTCTGCAAGATGTAAACTTTTGACTTCAACTGTATTTGAGTAATCTGAATACTGCTTTGTTAGTTGCGTTTCATTTACTTCATTAAACCTCTGCATTGGATTTTTAAGTTTTGTGAAACTTGATCTTACTGTCCTGATGCTTTAACATGGTGGTGGAATTTCATGATTATGATGGGATTTTCTAAGGGTGAAAACAATTTCATTTTGATGTTTGCCAACACAATTCCATTTCAGATATGTGCTTTTTACAGTTTGAATGATCTGAATTTGTCCATGTCTACCTTGTCTACCAGTCCTATATGTGTGCAACTGTAGCAACATGGTGCTTTTTTTTTCCTTGTCATACATTCATTTTAATTTTTCCCCTCCCCATGCAGTGTTAATTTCACCAGGAATTTCACAGATTCCCCCCCCCAAAAAATTCTAATGACTGGACTAGTTTTATTTTCTGAATTTGTAAACTGATGTATATTTTAAAACAAATAAAACTATTTTAAACAATCGTTTTGAAGTGTACACTTCGGCAGTGTTACCTCCTGGCAGTACTGTGATTCATGAATGTTTGTGGGGGTTTTTTTCATTTCTTTTTTTTTGTGTCACATGACGTCACTCTAACCACAGAGCGGCAGTGCTGATGTAGGACTGCCCACTGCTGGTCATGAGGGTCCGGTGCTCATCAGTGGATGGATACAAGCACCTAGCAACAGTGTGCCAACAGTCCTTAGCTGTAATTGTCAAAACAATTACAAGCACTAATTAGGGTCAGTAAGGCATATCAACAGAGCAGACGAGAACTATGTGCCGTTCTGTCTGACAGGTTCCAGCATAATTGCATAAATTAACACCTTGAGACAATAAAAATGATTTTGTTGACATATTAGACTCTCTTTTTATCACTCCATAAAAAAAGAAAACAGAAAACAGCTCTTTTTTTAGAATTAAAATGTAAGACCAAGCAAATTATATAAGAACAAACCTCTCTGTAAAAGTATTCAGAATACAGATAGTAATAAAACTGTAAAGTTCAGTGTATGTAAGTGTTACTGAAGTGAAGATTTTTGGCTCAGTGCAGGAGAAAAATATAAAATATAAAAAAAGATATTTAAAGATATGTAATGTAATAGAAATCTACAGGCAGAAAGAGATAAAGTGCTATAAAAGAGACACTTAAGACACTTTTTCTGATAACAATAATACTATGAAAATAGTTAATTAACTTTCGTAAACAGCAAGGAGTTCAAAACAGTATTATATTCTAAGAATAATGCAATAAACAGTAACAGTATTTACGGTGCTAACCACTGTGTTTATGATTACGATAATAACTGAAACTAATATGACACCAAATACCAGTTTGCAATATGAAGCAGCCTAATGGATTGTTTTTGCGCAGATAAAATGACTAAAAGCAAATGACACCAGAATAAGGTGACCAGATTTCTGAAAAGGAATGTACATTTTCTATTTCAGTGTTCAAAATATAATTACAATTTCATCTGTCATCTATGAATTAAACACAATAGACATTTTTAAAATGTTTTGTTTTTTAATTGTTATGGTTCCCTATACTATTTTTACAATTAATAATGTTTAGTTTAATTTAGTGTTGTGGAACGATAATTTGCAGTTTATCGCATCTAAAATAAAAGTTTTTGTGTACATAATATAGATGTGTGTGCTGTATATATTTATTATGTAAACATACATACATACATACGTAGTATATATGAAGAGTTCAGATGCAAAACCAGCTAAAAGCCATCTCTGTCAAAAATGAGATAATGATACTGAGTGAATGCTCCTGACACATAGTATACGTCCATCAAATACTTTTACTTCAAACTCACTAAATTCCAACCTCAGCCCAATCAGAAGTACCAGTACTTACATAGAAACCTATACAAATAGCCAGAAAGAAACGCTCATTTTAAAGAAAAATGTCAGCTGCATTTAGCTGGTTTTGCATCTGAACTCTTCATATACATATACACACAAATATAAATACACACTGTATGTGTGTGTCTTTATATATACATAATAAATATACACAGTACACACACATATGTTATGCACACAAAAACTTTTATTTTGGATATGATTTTTGGTCTGGTTTTTAATATAATACACCAAAAGAAAAAAGAAAAAAAAAAAATCACACTATGAAAATAGTTAATTAACCATTATAAATAGCAGGGAGTTCAAAACAATATTATATTGCAACAAAATAATGACTTTACCAAAACACATTGAAAATGACGGAAATTAAATATGAGACCATATGATAAAATTGCTGGGCAAGCAATTAAAACATTTTTACCTTTTAAATGTTATTTCGTGTTTGTGGTTGGGAATTACTCTTACCATTCTTAATCAGGCTAATTATTTAACATTTTAGGCTCATTTTGAGCACAAAATGTTTTCTCCAAATGTAACTTTTGTAGGTGTAATTATGTAATTGAGTTTTTTGTTTGTTTGTTTGGTTTTGTTTCCTTTCCGTCATCATATAGTGATTTAACGTTGCATGTATGTTTTAAAATGTTATTTTATAAGACGCTGAGGCGCATGGATATTTACCTAAACCTGCTAGCGACCACGTAGTTGTACCTTGTTAACGACTTACTGCAGACATTTTATATCCATAGTAGTATCAAAAAATGAGTATAAATGTATGGAGACACATATTTGATGAGGCCTGTTAAAGGCTAGAAATGTACGCCCCCGCTTTTATTCAACAGTTAAACAAGAAGTTAGTAACGTGAGTAACGGACATTTCAGACATAATACTGTCAGTTACTTACTGCTTTTGCTCAATCAGCCAACGAAAAGAACCATAGCAGGATTACCCATCATGTCGAAATGCACTGAATACTGTTGTTTGATTCTCCAATGAATCAGTGTTTACAACGACTAATCGTGATTCAATGACTAACTGAAGATACTTGTCGCCACCTGTTGGCGTACGGACGTAACCTGCAGAAAGACTCGAGATGATTCCACACCCGGTCAGCATTTTTGTGCACTACGTGTCCTGGCTCAAATCTCATTTCAGTTGCTTTCAGATCAGACTAATGAGTATTTCATCATGCTGAATCCTTTAGCATACTCCTGTCAGTGAAGAGGATTCATTACAGCATTACCCACTGGAAAATTGGCCGTCCATTTGTCTCCGTTCTTTAGCAGCTTGGTAGATTGATTGGAAGCCTTTCATTAATTATAGACAACGATCTCCTTCCTTATTATTTGCCTTTCCTGGCAGTTGCTGAATGAGAGAGGAGACAGACATTAGCTTGGTGTTGGTGTCCATTTCCTTATTCGATCCCTGACCGGAAATAGAGAGCTGCTAATTCAAAGTCATAAGGGAAGAGTAGATGTAGCTACCTGTGAAGAACTGAACACATCTTATAAAGCCAAATAAATGTGTAGGTTCAGAAATTAACTTTTCCATCAAAGTGCAATATTTGGCCATCATTCAAACCTGCGATTGTTTATAATTGCTCATCGATGCTAACACATCTAAATGTAATTCCACGGAGTGACAGTTTTCATTCATTTTCACGTTTCATTTTAATCGCGACAGCGATTTAACTTAATCGTGAATTTTCGGGGCATTTGTGTTCATTTTAGTGGTATTTTTTGCCAGACAAGCACCCGTTAAAGGACTAGTTAACGTAAACAAAAAAAAGTCCTGATAATTTACTCACCCCTATATCATCCAAGATGTTCATGTCTTTCTTCAGTCGAAAGAAAGTTAAAGGGACAGTTCACTCAAAACTGAAAACTCTGTCAATATATAATTTCTCACCCTCATGTCGTTCAAATCCTTTAAGACCTTTGTTCGTCTTCGTAACACAAATTAAGATATTTTTGATGAAATCCGAGAGCTCTGTGACCCTCCATAGACAGAAATGCAACTACCACATTCAAGGTCAGAAACATTGTGGACATCATTAAAATAGTCCATGTGACATCAGTGGTTCAAAGGTAATTTTATTAGCTACGAGAATAGCTTTTGTGTGCAAAGAAAACAAAAATAACTTTATTCAACTGTATTCAACCTTGAATGTGGAAGGACCCTTGCTGTCTATGGAGGATCAGAGATCTCTCGAATTTGATCAAAAATAACTTCATTTGTGTTCTGAAGATGAACGAAGGTCTTACGGGTTTGGAACAACATGAGGGTGAGTAATTAATCACAGAATTTTCATTTTTGGGTAAACTAACCCTTTAAGGTTTTTGAGGAAAACATTCCAGGATTTTTCTCTGTATATTTCTCTGACTTCAATGGGGATCGGCGGGTTGAAGGTCCAACTTGCAGTTTCAGTGCAGCTTCAAGGGGTGTTCCCACGATCCCAGCTGAGGAATAAGGGTCTTATCTAATGAAACAATCAGTCATTTTCTAGAAAAAATAAAAATGTATATACTCTTTAACCACAAATGCTCGTCTTGCACTAGCTCTGCGATGCGCATCCACAACTTCACACATTACGTAATCATGTTGGAGAAGCCATGCATGGTTAGTTCTTTTTCAACTTCAAAATCGTCCAACAACGTTGCTTTACCTGTTTTTTCTAAAGGGTGTTCCTTGCACGCTCTCTTTGTAAACACTGGGTCAGTACTTTGCCTGCATCACACATGATCTTTCTAACTTAAAGGGGTCATAAGATGCCCATTTTCCACAAGTTGATATGATTCTTTAGGGTCTTAAAGAAAAGTCTATAACATGCTTTGGTTAAAATTTCTCAATGGTAGTGTAAATAACACTTTTTTACCTTCTATTTTTTTTTACCGTTTACCTTCACCAAAATCAGCTCTGCAAAAATCATCCTGTTCTGGTCAAGGTTGCTTTAAATGTTAACGAGCTCTGCTCGCCCCGCCCCTCTCTTCTCTCTGTAAAGTGACGAGCCTGTTTACTTTAGCCACATTTAGCCGCTAAACTTTGCTAAGTAGCAAGTTATTAGGAAAGGCGATCGTAAAGATTCATAAAAAAATCCTTATACTCACTTTCGCTGTAAGTGGAGCTGGATCACAAATGATTCGTGTGAACATAGACGGATATATGTAGATCGGGAGGCGCATTCCCTTCACAAACAAACATAATCCACTGCATCTTCAGCCTCTCAGATGTCGGGAGTAAATGACGACCACTATGTTCATTATTACATCCAGCAACACAACACCTCAATCAGAGATATTCTTGTCTAACTTACATCCCTGCTCCGGAATCAAAACAATGGAGGTCGGACTGTTACAGCTGATTTAGGGCAGGTCTGAGGTAAGACACTCATGTCAATCAACTATCGTGGGAGTGGCCTCACACCGACAGGCATCTGAGAATGGCTCGATTTGAAAAAGGGGATATTATTTTTACAGATTAAAATCCACTGCATGGATTTGTATCATTATAGGGTAGATTTGTACATACACTGCCAACACACATTAATGTTCAAACAACATGTAAAAGTGAACTTTGCATCCAATGACCCCTTTAATGCGTGAAGTCGAGCTAGTGCAAGATGGGCATTTATGGTTAAAAAGTATATAAATTTTACTTTTAAAAAAAAAAAAAAAAAGAATGACTGATCGTTTTGCTAGATAAGACCCTTATTTCTCAGCTGGGATTGTGTAGAGCCCTTTGAAGCTGCATTGATACTGCAATTTGGAACTTCAACCCGCTGATCCCCATTGAAGTCCACTATATGGAGAAAAATCCTGTAATGTTTTCCTCAAAAACCTTAATTTCTTTTCAGCTGAAGAAAGAAAGACATGAACATCTTGAAATTGTTATTCTTGGAGTGAACTAATCCTTTAATTTCCGTCCCTGATTCAAACATTCTACCAGTTCCAGCAAATGAATAAAGCTACACATTTGTAGTCTTAGAAAAGTAATCAGTTGCTATTTAAAATAATGAGAAGCCTGATAATATTTAATCAGATCCTCTGAAAATTACTCAGAATTGCATACTTTAAAAGCCTTTCCTTCTGGATGCATTTCCCTGCTGCCATACTTTATATGCATAGTGCATATGCAGAAGTTGTTCAGCAGCTGAGCGAGACCAAACTGTTCTTTAATCAGCATCTAACTTTGTTCTATCCACCTTTCTCCTCCCATTTGTAAATTTTGTGGGTCAGGCTTCTGGTCTCATCCGCATCCAGCTATTTTTAGCTATACAAAACAGCTGGTTTTGCTTCTTGATATTGCAAATAGGTGTGTCTTACAATATTATTTTAATGTATTATCTTAATTATGAACATACTGGTTTGTAGTGCAAACAGTTTTACCATTTACTGCATGTTGTTATTCTTCTCCTTTTTTCCCTATAGCGGCTAATGAACCAGAAGTCTTGAAAAGGTGGATATTCAACACAATATATTTAAGTTATTTAAATCACACAAACAAGAGTGGTGTTGTACAGAATGTCATAATATTCAGACCAACAGCATGATTGCAAGTGGAATATTGTCTTTATAAAACAATGGACCAGTCTTTATATACATATGCCTGGCAAATAATAATAATAATAATTGTTTCAGATGTAATGTAAAATTTGGATTTTGCTTGCAATTACTGTCCAAATATTACTTTGTTCCTCAAACAAAGCTAGAGAGGCACAATCCTTCATTTTGAAGTCTTAGATTAGCTGATTCAGGTGTGTATAGACATTTTAAAGCAAATACGTGTAGATAATGAATATTATTGTAATGCCCTCCACAAATATTGGCACCCTTGGTAAATATGAGCAAAGGCAGCTGTGGAAATAAATCTGCATTGTTTATCCTTTTGATTTTTTTATTAAAAAAATTAACAAAATTCTAACCTTTCCAAGTAAAACAGTGAAAATTGGGGGGAAAATCTCATTATGTAATAAACGTTTTTCTCTAGTTCACGTTGATCACAATTATTGGCACCCCTAGAAATTCTAATGAGTAAAATATCTCTGAAATATATTCCCATTCATATTTACTTTTTTTTTTGCACCAGGGTGGAGCTAGAAGCATGAAAACTGTTCAGCCATAACTTCCTGTTTCACAGGATTTTAAATATGAGGAACACAAAGGACAAATTCCCTTAATTGTCCATCACAAGGAGTAAAACCAAAGAATATAGTTCTGATGTGCAGAACAAGATTGCTGAGCTTCAAAAAATAGAAAGTGGCTGTAAGAAAAGAGCTGAAGCATTGAAAATCCCCATTTCCACCATCAGGGCAATAATTAAGAAGTTCCAATCAACTAAAAATGATACAAATCTGCCTAGATTAGAAAAGGACGTGTGTCTATATCGTCATAATGGATGGTGAGGAGGAGACTTTGAGTGGCCAAAGACTCTCCAAGGAGTACAGCTGGAGAATTGCAGAGATTAGTTGAGTCTTGGGGCCAGAAAGCCTAAAAAAAATTCAAGTAGCCCCTACATCACCACATGTTGTTTAGGAGGGTTTCAAAAGAAATCCTGCTCGCTCATCCAAAAACACTTCAACTTCAACTTGGCACTTCAAACGGGACTGGCTTCTATGGTCAGATGAAACTAAAAAAAGAGCTTTTTGGCAACAAACACTCAAGATGGGTTTGGTGCAAACAGGGATAAAAGTACCCCATGCCCATATTTAATAAACTGCTGTATCTTTAATGTCGTGGGCCTATTTTTCTGGACATCTTGTTTAGATACATGGCATCATGGATTCTATCAAATACTAAGAGATAAAAAAAAAAATCTAAACCTGACTGCCACTGTTAAAAAATCGTATAATGGGCCGTGTTTAGATATTCCATCAGGACAATGATCCAAAACAAACACAAAAACATGTCACTGAGGACAAAATTAAGCTTCTGCCATGGCTATCCCAGTTCCCTGACCTGAACCCTTTAGAAAATGAATGGGGTGAACTGAAGAGGGGAAGCACCAACATGGAGAATCTGAAGGATCTGGAGAGATTCTGGATGAGGGAATGGTCTCTGATCTCTTGTCAGGTGTTCTTAAAACTCACCAGGGATTATAGGAGAAAAGTCAGAGCTGTTATCTTGGGAAAAGGATTTGCAATAATTGGGTGCCGATTATTGTGGCCAACGTGAACTAGAGAAAAACATTTATTTCATAATGAGATTTCCCCCCACTTTTTATCTTTTTACTGCAATGAAAGATTAGAATTTTGTGAATTTTTGTAATAAAAGATCAAAAGATAAACAATGCAGATTTATTTCCATAGCTGCCTTTGCTAATATTTACCAAGGGTGCCAATATTTTTGGAGGGCACTGTATAATACATACTAATGCATGTACATGCCATTCCCCACTCTCTAATCCCAGACTGTGTGTAAATAAACCTTGCTTGCATGCTCACAAAGGTTATGAACCACACACTATGGTGTATTTAATTATTTACTCTGCACAAATGGTTTTAATAGCCAACTGCGTCGGAAATACCCAAAAACGGCCCAGACTCTAAAAAGTGATTTCGTCAGAAAAACGGATCTCTAAAAACAGCAAGCTTTTAACCATATCACACCGCTGTGCAGAAGAGAAAGAGCAGGTTAAAAATGCATGAAGCATAAAGGTCTGGGAAAGGCTTAAATGTGGATCACAGTTGTTCTAAATGGTATAAACAACATAATCAGCTTTACATAGGAGCTGCTGTAACAGTACTGAAGCACCGAAACATGACGCCAATGTGACTGTAATGGTAATGTCTGCCTTTTTTCACAGCGCTACACCACTTTTAATGCTTGGATGTATTCCGAGTAGGAGTATCATGTTTACGCTGCACAACTGCCTGAATCCAAATGAAGGAGACTGTGAAAAGATGGTGACATCAAACAGCATTAGAGGACATCAGACACCACACTGAAGCTTGTGAAGCGCACACACCTGTGTAATGGAAACAGACAGGTGTTCGCTGGAGAGACTGAGCCCGTCTGGATCATAGAAACACCACTGGTCAGATGGGACCGATATAAGTGTGTATAGTTGTAGTACAATGTGTGGTCAAAGCAAATGTTGAATTACACAACAATAACAAAAAAAGCAGAGCAAAAAGCATTTAAAAAGGTGTAAACTGATTTATTCAGGCATCAGGCCATCACATCAACCCTATACAGCTCATCTAACAGAGTATACTGTCATCGGTTAAATACTCATTTTTATAAATAGACTGTACATCTGTAAAATAAATAATTCACTATTGCGTATTATAAGTCACTTGGTGTTTAAGGTTTTTGTTCCAGCTTTGAACCGTCTTGCGCTAAGTGCTACAGGTCATGCGGTGTGAGAGGTTGCGCGCTAACTGGTGGTCTCACGGTAGTCGTACAGTGCAAGCGCAAAACATCGGCAGCTCCAGTATCACATCTCTGTCTCTGCCAAAAAGCTCTCACCCAGTCCTGATGTCATCAGGACCATCTGGGAGCTGGAAGAGTCTGGAAGGGTCAGAGACAATTTGGTAAATGGTTGAAATGTTTGAAGAGGACAGGAAAAGGCTATTCCAGTTCTAAAAATTCGTCACTCTAGGGATAGTTCACATTCTCTCATCTTATTCACCCTCGAACCTCTATGACTTTCTTTGACCCGGTGCATTTTTGGAGAATATCCTGACTGCTCTTCTTCATATACACTACTTGCTCATATGCTCAACAAGGCTGCATTTATTTGATCAAAAATACAGTAAAAAATTGTAATATTGTGAAATATTATTAGAATTTAAAATAGCATTTTTCTATTTGAATATATTTTAATATGTAATTTATTCCTGTGATCAAAACCGTATTTTCAGCATCATTACTCCAGTCTTCAGAGTCACATGATTCTTCAGAAATCATTCTAATATGCTGATTTGCTGCTCAAGAAACATTTTCAACATTGTCCTGCTTAATTTTTTTGGAAACTGTGATACATTTTTTAGAATTCTTTGATGAATAATTGTTCGGTAGAACAGCATTTATTTATTTAATAATTTTTTGTAACAATCTAAACATCATGTCAACATGTCACTTTTGATCATTTTAAAGGGATAGCTCACCCAAAAATGAAAACTACCCCAGGATTGACTCCTTACCCTTAAACCATCCTATGTGTATTAGACTTTCAGATGAATGCAGTCGGAGTTATATGAAAATGTCCTAGCTCTTACAAGCTTTGTAATGAATGGGCAGTGTTGGGGAAAGTTACTTTTAAAAGTAATGCATTACAATATTGCATTACTCCCTAAAAAAGTAACTAATTACGTTACTTAGTTACATTTTATGGAAAGTAATATGTGACCCTAGACCACAAAACCAGTCATAGGGGTCAATTTTTCGAAATTGAGCTTTATACATCATCTGAAAGCAGAATAAATAAGCTTTCCATGTATGGTTTGTTAGGATAGGACAATATTTGGCCGATATACAACTATTTAAATATATGGAATCTGAAGGTGTAAAAAAATCAAAATATTGAGAAAATCACTTTTAAAGTTGTCCAAATGAAGCTCTTACTAATGTATATTACTAATCAAAAATTAAGTTTTGATATATTTACATTAGGAATTTTACAAACTATCTTAATGGAACATGATCTTTACTTAATTTCCTAATGATTTTTGGCATAAAAGAAAAATTAATAATTTTGACCCATACAGTGTATTTTTGGCTATTGCTACAAATATACCCCAGCGACTTAAGACTGGTTTTGTGGTCCAGGGTCACATATGTTACTTTTGCGTTGCATGTTTATTTTTAATATAAAACGTTATATTTGTCAAAAGTAAAAGCCCTTTTACACCAAAAGCCTCAGGCTGAAGGAAAAGTAATTCACCTCTGTACAGTAGAACACAGAATAAGAAAGTTCAACACTCTCCAGCAATAAAAAAAGAACAAATGTTAGTTAATCTTGAGCAATTTTTGCTTATTAGTATGGTTGAATTAGATCATCGAAGGTCAGCAGCAAAGACATTGGTAAATAAAATGGGATTAAATACAAAAAAGGATATTTGTATTATCTAACATTTAATTATTGTAGGTTTGCGTCATATTCTGAGTTCCATTTCACTGTTTTTATTCATTTACAGGAATACTGAATCTGTTTTTTTGTAAGATGACTTAATGAATGTTCACATTTCACATGTTATTCCTGATTTCTCTGAACATGGGGACAAGAGAGCTTTCAATCAATAAAGGGGAAAAAGTAACTCAGATATTTTCGTGGAAATTAAAAAAGTAATCCGTTACTTTACTAGTTACTTGAAAAAAGTAATCTGATTACGTAACTCGTATTACTTGTAATACGTTACCCCCAACATTGTGAATGGGTGTTGACATGAAATAGTCCAACAGAAGACCAATAAGTGCATGCATCCATCCGTCCATCCATCCCTCATAAAAAGTGCTCCACACAGCTCCAGAAGGGTTAATAAAGCCCTCCTGAAGCAAATCAATGCTTTTTTGTAAGAAAAATATCCATATGTGTGTTCATGAGAGAGTGGCGTTCCAGCGGATGACGCAGGATGTAGGCGTAGCGTAAGCTCTGATGAGAATATGCTAGATATGCTAGTCTTGCAAGAACCAAGTTTTGTTTGCAGCAAAGGAAAACCAGTCTCCTCTTGGCTTATAATTATATCCTCTGACATTTTCCTTTACAAATTCTCATTTTGTTCTTCTAATTCATAGCTTACGCTATGCCTACGTCATAAGTCATGCACTGGAACGTCACTCTCTCGTGAACGGGTGAATGTCAGTTAGCAGAAGCTAGAGATTACAGTTTATAAAGTTTTAGATATGAATATTTTTCTTACAAAAATTCATTAATTTGCTTCAGAAGGCGTTTATTAACCCCCTGGAGCAGTGTGGAGTACTTTTTATGATGGATGGATGCACTTAATCTCACTTAATCTGACGATTTAATCTCAACAGCCATTTATTGCCATTACAAAGCCTTGAAAGAGCCAGGACTTTTTTTTATATAATCCCAATTGTATTCGCCTGAAAGAAGAAAGTCATACACACCTAGGATGGCTTGAGGGTGAGTAAATCATAAAGTAATTTTTATTTCTGGGTGAACTATGTCTTTAATGTGTCCTTTTTTAGTAAATGTAATAATTTCTTTAAAAAAAAAAAACTTTAATGTCCCCAAACTTTTGAACAGGCGTGTACAATAATGGAAATGAGAGGGGAGTGGGCCTTTCAAACATAAAAGTACCAAAATAGTAATCCATGCAACTAATGTAGTATATATACGAAAAATCATTACGTTCACTAATGCTTCAGAAGGCAAAACCATGCATTAAGAGCTGGGGGGTGAAAACTTTTTGAATTTAAAGATCTTTGAAGATCTGAATTTGAAGAACTTATTTGTCTTCTGGGAAGCACGCAAGTATCTTCTGTAGCTTCTGAAGGGCAGTACTAAATGAAAAAAAAAATATGATATTCAGGTAAAATAAGAAAAATGTATACATCTCCATACTGTTCAAAAGTTTTCACCCTCGGGTCTTAATGCATGGTTTTTCCTTCTGGAGCATCAGTGGGCATTTCAGTCTTATGTAATAGTTGCATATGAGTCCAAAGAAAATAGAAATTGTGGGACCTGAAGGATTTTTCTGAAGAACAGCAGGCAGTTTAAGGACAAAATAGGGACTTGTGATCAACTATTACTAAAAAAAGAAAAAAAGCACAGCTGTGGATCATTTAGGTAACAACACAGTATTTAGAATCAAGTGTATGTAAACTTTTGAACAGGGTCATTTTTACAAATTCAGCTATTATTTTCTCTTGTGGACTATATGTAAACGTCTTTTATGTGAAATATCTTATTCAGGTCAGTACTAAATAAAAAATAACATGCATTTTGTACGATCCCTCTTATTTTGCTACAACAATTAACATTTTGCAGATTCTGCAAGGTGTATGTAACCTCTGACCTCAACTTTAACAAAAGTATAAGCTGTTTTTCAGAAAATATAACAGGCTTTCTATAAAAAATGTGGCATTGACACAATTGACGTCCTAGGTTTTAGTGATATTGAGTACTAGTTTGATACTTTTAAGGTGTTAGCTCCATTGGCCGATCATTTTCATTAAATAGAACATAATGGTTAGGATATTCTTCCAAAACTCACCTTTTGCACAAAAAAGAAAGTCAAACAGGTTTGGAGTGACACTGGATGACAGAATGATCATTTCTGGCTGCACTTTTCCTTTAAAATTTACCCTTACTAATAATAGCCTCTAAGTCTAATGACTTTAGGATATACAGGACAGAGAACTCACAACTTGGCCATTATAAGAAATTCATATTTCTATTTCGCAAGTAGAAATGGTCTTTCCTAAGTAATGCATGAGAAATGTGATTTTCTGTACTTCCCTTTTGCCCCAGCCTTTTAGAACCAGTTACTCCAGGAAAGTCATCCACACACAAAGAGGGAAAGAGAAAAGTGGAAGAGAAATCTAAATGAAACAGTCTTGAAGCAAAGAGAACAGGCTGAGAGAGTGAGGCTGGTCAGCCCTTACTGCTGTGGGGAACCCAGGCGGGTTTCTCCCTGGGGGTCACCGAGCTTCCGCGCGCCTCTCCGTCTTTATCCTCTTCTTCCTCGCCTTCAGAGAGGAGATCTGAGATCTGCTGCTGCAGCTCGGGACTGATGTCGTTCTCAGCTAGAACCAGCACACGCAGGCTGGTGGGGTAGTTCTCCACCATGTCTAGGAAGACCTGACAACAGAGAAATAAGGAAAAGCATGACGGCGATGAATACACTCAAATCATGTGAAGAATTCGGAGGAAATGAAGTGCAAATGAAATCTCTGTGCTATTGGTTGCAAGTAGGTGTTTCTACTCGATCAGCAGGTGCATCATGTGAACTTCACTGTCTGCACTTCTATTAATAGTAAGAGTGTCGCAATGCACCAGTATTGACCATAACTTTGATATGGCTTTCTCAAGCCAACTTACTGGAATCCTGTTGAAACTTCTTCTTCTTCTGAAACTAACATTTCTGACTGTATCTCCTCCTAGAGCTTCAACTCTACAAGCTCCAAACTCAGTCCAGATCTTCAGACTGGCCTGACCGAGTGCGCTATATCTTTTCTATCTTATCGGACTTACGGTTTTCCTGAAAATAACGAATTAAACTTGGAAAAATCCCATAGACTTACATTGACAAAATGTTCAAGACTTCACATTCCAACTGTCAAAACTCCCAGAATCAGTCAAGCTTCCCTTCTATGTACTATTTCTAATCCATTTAACCTCATTCAATCTAACTTGGTCATCATGCTAGAAACATGCTAGTAACATGCTAATCATGCCAGAATCATGCTAACAACATGTTAGTAACTTGCTAATCATGTTAACATCATGCGAGTAACATGCTAATTGTGCTAGAAACATGCTAGTAACTTAATCATGCTCAAATTATGCTAACAACATGCTAGTAACATACTAATCATGCTGGAAACATGCTAATCATGTTAGAATTATGTAAATTATTCAAAAACATTCTAGCAACATGCTAGTAACTTGCAAATCATGCTAACAACATGCTAGTAACATGCTAATCGTGCTAGAATCATGCTAACAACATGCTAATCATGCTAGAAACATGCTAGTAACTTACTAATCATGCTCAAATTATGATAACAACACGGTAGTAACATGCTAATCATGATGGGTACATGCTAACCATGCTAAAAATATGCAAATCACACTAACAACTTGCAAATCAGGCTTACAAAATGCAAGTAACATGCTAGCAACATGCTAGTAACTTGCTAATCATGCTAAAATCATACTAACAACATGCTAGTAGCTTGCTAATCATGTTACAACATGTTAAAAATGCTAGCAACTTGATAGTAACATATTAATCATGCTAGAATCATACTAACAACATGCTAGTAGCTTGTTAATCATGCTAACAACATGATAAACATGCTAGTAACATGCTAATCATGCTAGAATCATGCTAGCAACATGCTAATAACTTGCTAATCATGTTAACAACATGCTAATAACATGCTATCATGCTAGCAACATGCTAATAAAATGCTAGTTACTTCCTAATCATTATACAGCAACATATTTTTAATCTTTCTACTTTAAACTTTAAAATTTCACATTTTTAGCTTTTAAAACTTTTTAAACTTTCTGTTTTAGCTTTCTCAAGTCAACTTCAGTTTGTCTTGATGAACTTTTATATCCAGTTTTAAAAATAAATATTGATATTGTGTTAATAATACACATACGAAATTATCATAAACATCCAGCACCTATATGTTAATACTCCAACACTTTTGTGCACCTTTGTACTGTTATGATTTTGAAAATACAAAATAAATGTGAATGATTCATTCATTTAAACGGATAGTTCACCCAGAAATAAAAATTATATAATTATTTACTCACCCTCATGTTGTTCCAAACCTGTAAGACCTTTGCTCATCTTCGGAACACAAATTAAGATATTTTTGATAAAATCCAAGAGCTTTCTGACTTTGCATAGACAGCAACACAACTGAAATGTTCCCACGCCCAGAAATGTATACTGGTGATTGACAACGATAGGCCTGTGGATCTTGTAGTGTTACAGAGGAGGCTTCCATACCGCCTCCTCCGCACCACCAGAGGGAACCCTCGCCAGAATACTGATTCGGTCTCATTCGGACTCCAACTCCCATAACCCCTCATACCTGGGACTGACACGTCACACACACACCTGCACCTCATTACACACACACAGTATAAAACACACACGCACACATCACCTCCCCGTGAAGTCTTGATTTGCCCCGGCTGTCATTTCTGAGCGTTGTTTGTGTATTACTGGACTGCTTTCTCGTTGCTCACCTGGACTGTTACTCGCTTGTGATTCTTCTCTGTGTACTTCGACCCTTGGATTGTTTATTGGATTTGTATCTCTGCCGCCTGCCCCGACACCCCACCTGGTTTTCGTTTCTGAGTCTGTCTATTCCCCGTGGACCCTGTTTGCTGTTGATTTGACCCTGCCTGTACCCTACTTCGAAAATAAAGCTGCAAATGGATCCAAACGCTTCCGCTGATCTGTCGCAGAAGACTTCGCCAAACGGTGATCCAGCAGCTGTGGCTCAATTGTCGTCGGAGCTCTCCGCCCAGGCCACCCAGCTCGCGATGCACCACCACCAGCTAGCTCACCTGACAACGCTCACTGAGGAGCTGGTGAGAACCTTGCAGGGTCTGCAAATTACCCCTGCAGCAATAACTCCTGAGCCTAGCATGCCGCCTCCAACTCCCGCTACTCCAGCCGTCGCAGGCCTCCAGCGCCCACCAGTCCTCGTCTCGCCTTCCCAGAAAAGTTTAATGGCGATCCATTAAAGGACGTTTTGAAGCTGCTTTTTCGTCGCGGACTCAACCAAGAGCTCCAGTCAGAATTGGCGTGCCGCGACGAGGGTCGTTCGCTCAACAACTTTATTGAACTCACCATTCAAGTGGATAATCTCATTCGTACTCGACGCTCCCCACGAAACATGACTCCTTACTCCGGAGGAAAGAGAGAGGCGTGTGCAGGATCATCTCTGCCTCTACTGCGGTCAGGCGGGCCACACCAAATCCACCTGTCCCATCCGTCCCAATCGTGTGGTGAGTGTAAACACTTCTTCAACCATCCAGCTACCGGTAGTCTTGCATGTCGCTAATCAGATGATATCAACCACTGCATTAATCGATTCTGGCGCCGCAGGAAATTTCATTTCTGCCGAGTTCGCTCGGAGACATAATATTGCTCTCACTCCGTTTTCCTCTTTTCTGGTAGTGGAGGCACTAGACGGCCGACCCCTTGGTGAGGGGAATGTGCAGAGCATCACTGAAACCATCCACATGCACATCGGGGCCCTTCACAAGGAATCTATCCAATTCTACACCATTCAATCTGCTCACCACAAGCTGATCCTAGGACTCCCCTGGCTGCGTAAACACGATCCACATATCGAATGGAGAGAGGGGAGATTACTCCAATGGGGCGACTTCTGTCAGAAGAACTGTGTCACCACCATCCAGCCCATTGTCCGCCACGCACCAGCGCCTCCAGAGGCCGACGTCGAAACGGCCAAACTACCCGCTATGTACCACGATCTGAGATTGGCCTTCAGCAAGACAAAGGCAACACAACTACCACCACACCGCCCGATTGACTGTGCCATCGAGTTACTGCCAGGGCAGTCGCCCCCTAAAGGTCGTATTTTCCCTCTCTCCCAGCCTGAATCGCTAGCCATGAATGAATACATCAGGGAGGAACTAGCCAAGGGATTCATTCGTCCGTCCACGTCACCGGCTTCTGCAGGATTTTTCTTCGTAAAGAAGAAAGACGGAGGCCTACGACCCTGCATTGACTACCGCGGCCTTAATGAGGTAACAGTCAAATTCTGATACCCACTACCACTAGTCCCCTAGACTCTAGAACAACTTCGTCAAGCTAAATATTACACTAAACTGGACTTGCGCAATGCCTACAACTTAATCCGCATCAGAGAAGGGGACGAATGGAAAACGGCCTTTTCAACCACGAGTGGGCACTATGAATACCGGGTGATGCCCTTCGGGTTGTCCAACAGTCCGTCGGTCTTTCAGGCCTTCATGAATGACATCTTCCGGGACATGCTGGACAAATGGGTCATCGTGTACATTGACGACATTCTGATTTTCTCCAACTCCATGTCTGAACACATCCAGCACGTCAGGTCTGTTCTCAAGCGTCTTATCCAATATCAGCTCTATGCCAAACTGGAAAAATGCGAGTTCCACCAAACATCCACCACCTTCCTCGGATACATCATCAGCCAGGAGGGAGTCGCTATGGACGATGGAAAGGTAGAGGCGGTTCTACGCTGGCCGCAGCCCCAGACCCTCAAGTTACAGAGGTTTTTGGGATTTGCAAACGTCTACAGACGGTTCATTAGAGGATTCAGCACGGTGGCAGCCCCCCTGACAGCCATGACTAAGCGTCAGACTGCCCGGTTAAACTGGACCCCCGAAGCATTAAGAGCCTTTGATGAGTTACGAGCACGATTCACCTCAGCACCCATACTACGTCACCCAGACCCCAATCAACCCTTCATTGTGGAGGTGGATGCCTCCAATACTGGAGTTGGAGCAGTGCTTTCTCAGTGACAAGGTAACCCAGCCAAGATGCACCCTTGTGCCTTCTTTTCTCGCAAACTGACACCAGCGGAACGTAACTACGACGTCGGCAACCGCGAGCTGTTGGCTATGCAGTTAGCTCTGGAGGAATGGCGACACTGGTTAGAGGGGGCTAAGCATCCTTAGCCATAATTCCTCACCATACTCACTGATCACAAAAATCTCGAGTACCTCAGAACAGCCAAAAGACTCAATCCCCGGCAAGCCAGGTGGGCTCTATTTTTCACCAGATTCCAGTTCACTGTGACCTACCGTCCAGGGTCGAAAAACATCAAGGCGGACTCTCTCTCTCGTCAGTCCGAAATGCCCACTCGTCCTGAACGCCAGGAGACTATACTCCCATCTGCTCTTCTGCTAGCACCAGTCCAGTGGGACATTATTACCGAGATCGAGAATGCCAATCAGCAGTCATCCGCCCCACCAGAATGTCCTGCCGGAAAGCTGTTTGTCCCGGAGGTCCTCAGAGAGCGAGTACTCACTCAGGTTCACAGTGTTCCCAGCTCTGGCCACCCGGGCATCGATGCCACGATCCATCTCCTAAGGAATCGTTTCTGGTGGCCAACTCTCGCCACGGAAACCATTCAATTCGTTAACCGATGCTCTGTCTGCCAGACCTCCAAGCCTTCCAAGCACCTGCCAGCTGGATTGTTGCAACCATTGCCTCTACCACAACGACCATGGTCCCACATTGCCATAGATTTCATCACCGATCTACCGAGTTCGCAGGGTAACACCGTGATCTTCACTATAGTCAACAGATTCTCCAAGGCTTGCCACCTCATTCCCATCCCGAAGCTCCCGTCCGCTTTGGAGGCCGCCGAACTTCTTTGTAACCAAGTCTTCCGGTTCTACGGTCTCCCCGAAGACATCGTGTCAGACCGCGGACCCCAATTCACCTCTAGACTCTGGTCAGCTTTCTTCAAACTACTCAGCGTCAATGTCAGTTTGACCTCCGGCTACCATCCACAGTCGAACGGCCAGACCGAACGTCTAAATCAAGAAGTAATAAGATTCCTTAGAAGCTACTGCTATAGTCACCAAGCCGACTGGAGCCGTTACCTCATGTGGGCCGAATATGCGCAGAACTCCCTGACTAAGCCCTCCACGGGCATGACCCCTTTTCAATGTATCCTCGGTTTCCAACCGCCTATGTTCCCCTGGACAGATGAACCAGCCGATCTTCCTTCTGTCAACAACTGGTTTCAGCGTAGTGAGGACACATGGAACCAGGCTCACGTACACCTCTCGCACGCTGTCAGAAGACAGACCCAGTCGGCTAACCTGCATCGCCGCCCAGGCCCTCGCTATACCCCTGGTCAATGGGTATGGCTGTCCACCCGTGACCTACGCCTCAAACTTCCATGCAGAAAACTCAGTCCCGGGTATGTTGGTCCATTCCAAATTATTAGACAAATCACCCCAGTATCCTTCCGTCTCGATTTACCTGCTAACTATCGCATTTCTCCCACTTTTCACATGTCGTTGCTGAAACCCGCTGGGGGTCCGGAGGAGGCGTCAGAGGAGGAAGCCGGTCCACAGACCTCCCCCATCTTGATCGACGGCGAGGAGGCCTATCGGGTGCACGAACTTCTGGATTCTAGGCGCCGGGGAGGCAGACTGCAATACCTGGTCGATTGGGAGGGGTTTGGTCCGGAGGAACGCTCCTGGGTCAACTCAGATGATATCCTCGACCCCTCTCTCACTGATGAGTTTCATCGGAGGTTCCCGGAGAAACCGGCCCCTCGACCCCGAGGTAGACCCCGGCGCCATGCACCTCCTCGCGTCAGGAGCCGCTCGCGGGGGGGGGCTCTGTTACTGATCTGTCACATGTAGCTTCGTAAAATTAATGTTGAACCTCTGATATCACATGGACTATTTTAACAATGTCCTTACTACCTTTCTGGACTATGAATGTGTCAGTTGCGTTGCTGTATATTCAGGGTCAGAATGCTCTCGGATTTCATCAAAAAAATCTTAATTTGTGTTGTGAAGATGAATGAAGGTCTTCTCTGTTGAGCACAAACTCATACAGGTTTGGAACAAGTGGAGGGTGAGTACAGTAAATGATGACAACATTTTCATTTTGGGGTGAAGTATCCCTTTAAGCCTCATTTCTTGATGCACAACTGCAACTTATTTGGGCAAGCAGGACATATGACCTGTAAACTTTAGTTACAAAAGTATAATATAAAAAGGTAGTGGCATGAGGCCACTGGGTGCGAAAATAAATGGATTTTCCATGAACAAATATAATTATGGAGTCACTGGCTTCCATTGCCTCTGGCTTGCTGCAGAAAAAGTCAAATGCTTCACTTGATTCTCAGCCAAACTGCACAGGTCCATACAGAACCAACAGACCCTCAATGCTGAAAATACAATCAAATAAATATTCAATAAATCGGATGTTGGAAATGGTGTTTCCAATTCTAGTGTTAGTATGCTTTAAGGTGTGGTGGTCATCAGATTAGCAGGAAAAACTTTCAAAAAAGTGACTTTCTGTTGGTCACAGAGAATTCATGAGAACAACTTGAACCTGTGACAAAATCTGCATGGGGAAATCTTTCCCTATCATGTGGAGTCCTTATTAAAATGACTGGATTTTGGAAGTGAAAATTCACTGAATGACAGTAAATGACACTGTGCCTAAGTTGTCCATTTCTGCAGTCATTTGCATTATAGGTATTGCTCGGAAGAAAGCGCATGTCCAAATATGCTCCACATTATCTGAAAAAGAGTGCATCAAATCAGCATGATGTTTGAATACTTCATAATCACGATACAGTCAGCACAAATACCTGGATGGACTACTACACCTGCTGAGGTTTTGAAGCATGCAACCAATGCACATTTCATCATCCAATGACACCAACAGGAGCCATCAAATTCAAAAAGGTCATATAATGTCCCTCATCAAAATGTACTGCATAGGATGAAAGTATATGAAAGTATGAAAGGATGAACTGCATTCATCTGCACACACGCAAAATAATTCATGGTATCCTTTCATGAACATTGAGAGCATGAATAAGAAATTTCCTGTACAACTTTGCCCTCTAGTGGAGAATTATGAAAAGAAAAACAGAGAAAACAAGAAGGTATAAGAAGTTTTAAAGGAATAGTTTATCTGTTGTAATGTCAAAGGTCATGTTGTATAGACCTTGTGAAAATTTATTTCTTTCATGAAACACCGTCCTAGGTGTATATGACTATCTTCTTTAAGTTATATTAAAAAAAATCTCCTGGCTCTTCCAAGCTTTATAATGGCAGTGAATGGTAGTTGAGATTTAAAATAAAATAAAGTGCAGAAATCCATCATAAAAAGTACGGCTCCAGGACCGGGATTTATAAAGGGATTTTTGCGCAGGTTCTGGCGTACGCATGTTTTTTAAATCTGAAAACTTTTGTGCGTGCGTACATTTTAGGATGGAAACTACGTATAGTTTTATATATGAGACCCCAGGTTAATAAAGGCCTTCTGACATGAATCGATGCATTTGTGTAAAAAAAAAAAAAAATCCATATTTTAAACTTTATAAACTATAATCCTAAGCTTCTGCTAACTTTCGTATGCACATCTTATTTTATGTTTCACAAAAGAAAGATGATAAAATAAGCCTGCAATGACATGAGGGTGACAGAGGAATTATGGCTTAAAGTTGTGCTTAATCCATTATTTTCCCAGACAGTGCTATTTTTCAGCAGGTGGTGACAGGAATAGGTTTTGGATTACTCATTTGGTTTATAAAGTACATATCTGATCTACATGCCCTATCTCCTTTCAAGGGTAAAATGAACAAAGCCACTGCACAGATTACATTACACGCATCGCACAGCACTTACCCACATGAACCTACACATAATTCATCACTGATTTATATCAACAAGCCCTATGAATAGAGTTTACTCTTTCAGAAATTAAAGTGAACTCCTTGGTAGTTTTTTTCAGAAATTGGTAGATTTAATATCTGTGATGCAGGGACATTGGAAATATTCTAATATGCATTAAAGGAGTAGTTCACTTCCAGAACAAACTTTTACAGATAATGTACTCACCCCTTTGTCATCCAAGATGTTCATGTCTTTCTTTCTTCAGTTTTAAAGAAATTGTGTTTTTTGAGGAAAACATTTCAGCATTTTTCTCCATGTAGTGGACTGATATGGTGCCCGCGAGTTTGAATGTCCAAAATGCAGTTTAAATGCATCTTCAAAGGGCTCTACACAATACCAGCTGAGGAAGAAGGGTCTTATCTAGCACAACGATCGGTTATCATCTTGTCTAGCTCTGTGATACGCATACATACTCTGTGCACTCTGGTTCAAGACAGTCAGGATAGGTCATAAAACTCCCATCTCATTTTCTCCTCTAACTCCTCTAACTACATCACTGTTTTACCTTTTTTGTAAGGGGCGTTTAACCTTCTTTGCATGTTCACCAATTTTGAAGAGGTGAAAATGAGATGGGAGCTTTATGACCTATCCTGACTGTCTTGAACCAGAGTGCACAGAGTATGTATGCGTATACCCCAACTGTACTGAACTATAGCGCACAGAGTACGCATGTGCATTGCAGAGCTAGACAAGATGAGCATTTAAGGTTAAAAAGTCTAGAAATTGTCTTTTTTTTTTTTTTAGAAAATAACCAAACGTTTCACTAGATAAGACCCTTCTTCCTCAGCTGGAATCATTTAGAGCCTTTAGTCCCACTTTATATTTTAAGTGGCCTTAACTACCAAGTACTTACATTAAAATTAATCATTTTGATACAATGTAATTATTGTGTTTGTACATGTATTTACATTGTACTTAGATTTTAGAAATACCTGCATGTAATTACATCTGTAATTAATTTCTGTAATTACATTTATACCCACCCTTAAACCTAACCATACCACCAAACCTCTCCCTAACCTTTCCCATATCCCACCTCAATAGCAACAAGTGTTTTGCAATACAATATGACCACATTAAGTACATTGTACTTATTTTTGATGTAAGTACATAGTAGTTAAGGCCACTTAATATAAAGTGGTACCGAACCTTTTAAAGCTGCATTTAAACTGCATTTTGGAAGTTCAAACTCACAGGCACCACTAAAGTCCACTATATGAAGAGAAATCCTGAAATGTTTTCCTCAAAAAACATCATTTTTTTACGACTGAAGAAAGAAAGACATAAACATCTTGGATGACAAGGGGGTGAGTACATTATCTGTAAATTTTTGTTCTGGAAGTGAACTAATCCTTTAATATGAGTTTTGGAAATCATACTATTTTCTGCCTTAAGAAAACAATTAACCTAAAAATGAAAATTCTCATCATTTAGTCACATAATTTTCTTTCTTCTGTGGAATTCTGAAGAATAATCACATTCTTCAGGATATTCTTAAAACTGTTCAAACTGTTCAAAAGTTTGGGGTCTTTTTCAAGACACTTACAGAATGCTTATCAAGGCTATATTTATTTGATCAAAATACAGTAAAAATATTTTTTACCAAAATAACCATTTTCTATTTGAATATATTTTAAAATGTCTTTTATTTCTGATGTAGAACTGAATTTTCCGCATCATTACTCCAGTCTTCAGCTATCTGCCAAACTCATTTTTCTCCCTTTCCACATCTCATATCACATTGGAAAGGCATTTACTTTCAATAAAAATGAAGGAAATAATCAAAAAGTATTAGGTGGGGTCTGGGGAAAGTTTAGGGAGGGCTTTATTGTCCCAATATGGCAGCATACTTTTAATAATTTGAATAAAAATTATAATTTACACTGAATATGTTATTACTGCACAGTGTTTTATAATATAGTACAATACTATATTAAGGAAAATATATTTGTCACTATTTGCAATAAATAGCAGAAATATGACATTTTACCGTAAATAGCATCTTTTGTTGTTTGCACTTAGTGTAAATAGTATCTAATGTTATTTACGCTTGCAAATAGCCACTGTCTTTATTAATATTTTTGTGGAAACCTTGAAACATTTTTTTCATGATTCTTTGATGAATAGAAAAGTTCAAAAGAACAGATTCCTCAAAATAGAACTCTTTTGTAAGATCATAAATGTCTTTACTGTTACTTTTGACCAAATTAATACATCCTTGTTGCATGAAAGTATTATTTTATTTAACGTAAACTTACCAACACCAAACTTTGGAACAGTAGTGCACCTTTTATGTTCCATAGAAGAGAAAAAAAGTCATATAGGTGTGGGGTTTTTTATTTTTATTTTTTGGGTGAACTGCCCCTTTAAGGCATGTTCTCAGTCTGCCTTACAATACTCTGTATATAATGTAAATATTAAGAAAAAAAATCTTAATGCATTTGAAAAAATATAGGCAAAAAACCACCATGTTTCATGAACTACTCCTGAGTTTGGAATATACCTGTGCTGACTGATTTGTGAGGCCAGTTCCCTCCAAGTCCAGAACTTCAAGGGTCCGACTGGATGCGACAGCGACAGCCAGCATCCCAGCGATGTGATCCCCTGGAAACAAAAAGCAATGAGAAAAGCTGAGACAGAGACTCGGGGTGCAAGGTGCAAACCAAGTGGTTTTCAAAGTGCAAACCCTGCATTTCTCAGGCAGAAAAATTTGTACGCTTGGGCGGCAGTTTCATTCACCAGGGAGCAACGGTCAGCAAATAAATGTCTTAATATATAACATCTACTCCGACTACTTTACTTCAGGGAAAGTCCTGCCTCTTTGAATTAATTGTTAAATAGATTTGTTTCAAACCAAGACACGCAATTAACTTTACAAACATTTAAAGTCAACTCTTAAGCTTAAATAATGCTGATTTAAAATGTTAACAATATCTACGTATCATGTCCAGCATACATCCATACCTCAAAACAGCAGAAAATTGCTCACCTAAGGGATTGTAGTCGAGGTTGAGGACACGTAACTGTGAGCTGTGAGCCACTGCGATGGCCAGTCGAGCCCAACCCTGCGTGCTGATGGCTGGGTTGGCACTCAGTGTAAGCTCTTTAAGCCCTGTGCAGTATTATTGATCGCATAAAAGAACATTGTTAATTTACCACAGAGCCGAGCCTCCTGCTAGATTTAAAGCTACTACTACAGCATTTTTCATTTGGATATACATTATACATGGAACTGTACCAATTTCCCCAAATTACACACAGCAAAACCACAAATCAATGAAAACCTTACACGCAGTCTTTATCAAAGATAAAGAAAGATTTCGTAATACTGGTATATTTATAACAATAGCCAAAAATACATTTTATGGTTCAAAATTATTTTTCTTTTATGCCACAAATCCAAATGTAATTTTTGATTAGTAATATGCATTGCTATTGGATTTTGACAACTTTAAAGATGATTTTCTCAGTATTTAATTTTTTCTTTTTTTGCACCCTCAGATTCCAGATTTTCACATAGTTGTATCTCTGCCAAATATTGTCTTATCCTAACAAACCATGCTTCAATAGAAAGCTTATTTATTTAGCTTTCAGATGATGAATCTACAATTCAAAAAATGTACTGTTATGACTGGTTTTGTGGTCCATGGTCACATATTGTTGCTAATATGACATTTGTCAATTAAATATGTGAAATTATATATGTGTATATATATATATATATATATATATATATATAGTGTTGGGGAAAGTTACTTTTAAAAGTAATGTATTACAATATTGTGTTACTCCACAAGAAAGTAACTAATTACATCACTTAGTTACTTTATATGGAAAGTAATGCGTAACGTTACTTATGCATTTTACTTACTGTTTACTTGTTACTTTTTAAATGTACATTTTTGGAAAACATAAAAGCCCTTTCACACAAAAGATGAAATGAATAAGCCTCAAGCTAAAGGAAAAGCAAATTCACATCTGTACAGTAGAATGCAGAAGCAATAAAAAAAAGAAACACAAATGTTTATCTACAGCGTCATTTTTGCTTATTAGTGTGGTTGAATTGGATCATCGAAGTTCAGCAGCAAGGACAGTGGTTAATAAAATTGGATTAAATACATAAGGATATTTGTGTTTTATTTAACATTTAGTTCTTGCATCGTGTCATATTCTGAGTTGCATGTCACTGTTTTTATGCATTTTGAGGAATACTGAATCTGTTTTTTTTGCAAGTGAGATGAATTAATGCATGTTCACATTTACTCACACACACACTGTATATTTATTCCTTTACAAAAGTCAAAAGCCATATAATAAATTTACCAAATTTTTAATTTATTTAGATTTACTGGATATCTGCTTTGTCTGTTATTGGTTATTCATTTATATGACTAAGATAACTACATAATTAAATTATCAATTTTCAATAGTTGGCTTAGTAGTTTAGTTATGACAGTTTTATATATATATATATATATATATATATATGAAGACTTCAGATGCAAAACCTCTAAATCCACCTGACGTATTTCTTAAAAATGAGCATTTCTTTCTGAGGTTTGTAAGTACTGGTACTTCTGATTGGGCTGAGGCTGGAATTTAGTGAGTTTGAAGTAAAAGTAGTTGATGGACGTATAATATGTGTCAGGAGAATTCACTCAGTATCATTATCTCATTTTTGACTGGGATGGCTTATAGCTGGTTTTGCATCTGATATTTATATATCTATATCTATATCTATATCTATCCATCTATCTATCTATCTATCTATATATATATATACATATGTATGTATATATATATATATATAGAATTCGGGGCCATCATGGCCCACTTTAAATAATTTTACATTTTGTGCTATGACAATAAAATTAGCAAATGTTTCCATTTTTTCCCTTAATAACACATCATCTGGCTCATGCATCATCATGCTCCACATGCTAAACTTATATCTAAACATATTATATTTTAAAGGGTCACATTCTACGTATCTTCTCCCATCTTTCCTTTCATCAACTACAGAAACAGGCCATTTCATTTTCATTTCATGTGAAGAAAATATTTTCAAAACATCCTTTTCTATATTACCTATGTGTGTTCACATGCAGTGACAATGTGCCAGAGCGCTGAGAGCTGTGGAGTTTGGGGAGTTTTGCACACGAAGTGCATCAGAAGTGTGAAAGCAACAGGAATGTGTCAGTTTTGCAAATGTCCAATTGATATACATTTCTGGCATATTAGCATAAGCAAATGGTGTCTTGGTGCATTGATTCATCCAGCTGAAAAATACTGTAATATACACTTAAATCTCTAACATAATGTATAATAAGACTAATTGCTCATTTAAAGAGATAATTCACACAAAATGAAAATTCTCTCATTAATTACCCCCTCATGTCATTCCAAACCCATAAGACCATCATTTATCTTCGGAACACAAATTATGACATTTTTGATTAAATCTGACAGCTTTCTGACCCTGTATAGACAGCAAAGGTCCTACCATGTTCAAGGTCCAGAAAGGTAGTAAGGACATCGAAACAAAATGTTCATTTTTGGGTGTACTATCCCTTTAATCTTAAAGTTATTTTATATGAAAACTGTCTACTAAAATACTATAAATACTAAAAAATACTGTTTACTGTTCAAGCTGTGATGTTTTACCCGATTTAGCTCCATCCGGAGGAAGCATGCCACAAATGAGACGAACTGCCTCATCTCCCAGCATGCAGTCCCCCAAATCCAAGGACACCAGTGAGGGGTGAGTGGAAAGGGCTCCATTCAGAGTGACCAATCCCGCATCTAAAAGTGGACTTCCATGGAGACTATAAAGGCACAGGAAAAGTGGACAGAGACAGACATTATGTTCTGTGCTACATCTGCATTCCCTGAAGAAATGACAATGCTTTCAAGTCAGCAAAAATGTTTCAAATATTGGTTCTGCATAACAAAACACGTCACAGCAGAATCGCTTTGCTATTGTCAGGACATTCAGCTCTCGTTTTCCGTCAGCTGTGTACAATAAACAAATTATAGACTATGTGTGGCTTTTTAAAACACAATTTGTTACTAATTAGAAATTAGAGGTGAAATCACTGTTACACATGACCACAGAAGTTGTAAGTCTCTGTACAATTATAAGATTGACAGGAAAAAAAAAATGAGTGTGTAGACAGGCAGGGTTGTATAACTTCCCAATATAGCAAATGAATATGAAAATCAAAGCCTAACACACAATAATAATAATAATAATAATAATATATATATATATATATATATATATATATAAACAGGGTAACACTTTATAATAACTTTCATTAATAAATCATTTATAAACATGATATAATGCTTAACAGATGATTAGTTAATATATATTCACATATCTAGAGATATGAAATAATGTGTTGTTACTAATTAATGCATTAAACATTAGCTAACAATTAACATTTTATGTAAATTAAAATACAAATGTCATTAAACTTTAATGCACATCTTGAAAATCTACAAATGATTTTAACAGATGTTATACAATGATTAAAAGCTTTTGTTAATGCACAACACTTCTGCTGTTATTGAGGTGTGATACAGGTAGGGCTAGGGACAGGTTTGGTGGTATGGGTAGGTTTAAAAGGGTAAGGAGTCAGCCGTGTACAGGGCCAATTTGATTACTAGGCAACATGATTCAGTCTGTTTAAATTGAATTATTTTGATAAACGAAAAATGAAGCATTTTCTTGAAAATTATTTCCCCCCTCCTGTTGATGTATGATTCAGCAAATATTCTGTTTAATATACAAATAGTATACTCATAAGTGTTGAGGTAATAAAAACATGTTTTGCACCCAAATTGCAATGTGTTATGTGTTTACCAAGCATTAAGCTAAACTGAACTAACCACCCTTTACATAAACATTGTTACAGTCAACATGTTCTCATTCCTAACTCGTCACATATTAACGCTTGGTCATGACCCCTTTGGCGTCAATTTTGATGCTCAAGGTACACCTTTAGCGTAATTTTTCAACACGCAAGGTCCTCCGTTGTTTTCAGTTGTTTGTCTTAATTTAATAGCATGCATGCATTTGTAAAAATAGAAATTATTTTTTTATAAATGTATACTTTTATTGGCGCACCTAACCCCACCTCAACCCTAAGCCTACTCACTTCTGAACAATGTAAAACATGCAACAGGCAAATGTAAGTACAGTCACAGGTATTCATTGCAACAAAAACTGACCATAAAGAAGCAGTATAAAAGCATTACAAACAAGTCCTGTTGCATTCTGAGTGTTCTGAAGCCGTACGATATCTTTATGCGAATAACAGAAGGTTTTAATCGAATATTAATACTTTTTGAATAAATTATGAATATAGTTATAACCTGTGTTTAGACTGTTTGCATTGAAAAAAATCACACCCCAACATATATGCAAGAATAGCAATATTATTACACAATATATAATTTAATCTTGATGATAAAATTCCCCATGCCTTTCGCTTCAGCGCATTGACGCCAAGGGTTTCTTATGTAAAGTACTGGAGGACCCTACACGTCGAAAAATGACACTAAAGGGGTACCCTGAGCGGCAAGAAGTGACGCAAAAGGGGTCCTGACCAAGCATCCATATGTGACGAGTTAGGAGTGAGAATGTGTTGTTACAACAGCTAAAAGTTCAGTGCTAATAAAGATATATATATATATATATATATATATATATATTTTTTTTTTTACAAATAATGAAAAGTCTCAACTTTAGATTGGGTTCTGCAAAAACATTAACAAATGATTAATAAATGATTTGTAAAAATGTGAAAATAGGGTGAATTCCAGTCATTTGGGACACTTTTTGCAATCAAAATGACTGCTCATCAAGGTACTAATGATTAGGAAAAGAAGGAAAGGAAAGGACGTGACGTGTGGCCAAGTATGGTGACCCATACTCAGAATCCGTGCTCTGCATTTAACCCATCCAAGTGCACACACATAGTAGTGAGAAGTGATCAAACGCACACACACACCGTGAACACACACCCGGAGCAGTGGGCAGCCATATTGCTATCGCTGCGGCGCCCGGGGAGCAGTTGGGGGATCGGTGCCTTGCTCAAGGGACTCACCTCAGTCGTGGTACTGAGGGTGGAGAGAGCGCTGGATATTCACTCCCACCACCTTCAATCCCTGCCGGACCTGGGACTCGAACCTGCAACCTTTCAGTTACAAGCCCGACTCCCTAACCATTAGGCCACGGCTGCCCCATGATTAGTAAATGTAAATTTTGAATAGTTTCCCATTTAGATTAATTAAGCTATATTTTCACAACATTTGTAAATGTAAAAATGAGCATTAGCTTATATGTGAACTGAAGTTTAATGACATTTGTAAGCATTCAAAAGTACATTAACAAATAAACTTTGTAGTCATTGTATAATTTCTGTTAAAATCATTTGTAGATTTTTAAAACACAAGGAAAGTTTACTGACATTTGTAAATATTAACTAATGATTCCCAAAGCATTGTATAACGTTTGTTAATGATTTATTAATGAAGCATGTCAAAATCGTTTAATTTTTTTTTTTTTTTTAAATGCATGATCATATTGAAAGTTGAATTTGTAAGCATTTCAATTTACATTAAATAATGATCTGTTAATCATTTGGAAATGCTTAATACGGTGATTAGTTAACATCAGCAAGCACATTATCTCATGTTTCTAGATATGTGAATATATATTAAGCAATGATTAGTTAAACATTATATAATGTTTGTTAATGATTTATTAATTAAACATTATAAAGTGAAATGACAGAAAACAGTGACAACAGGGAGTTTGTAAATAGACCAATCACAATTCAGTATGCAAACGATCTGAGAAACACTACCAGCCTCAATTCAGTGTGCTAATATTACAGTGACGTAATCGAAATCCCTTGGAACTGGAGAGCAAACATTCTAACAATGTGTGTCAGTGGAAGATCTTCAAACTTTAATTTCATAAACACGAATAATATCTAGGTCTATACTTTATACAGCCTAAATTTAGAAGTGAATTCAAAGAAAAAATGGTTTCATTGTACATATTCCGTTGTGCATCGTTACTCACGAAGAACAGCGCAATCAATTCTGTCATAAGAGCCGACAATATTGATAGTACGGAAAGCTGATTTTAAAGTTTAAGGTTGATTAGTAGCCTACACTATAGGGTAGATGCTGGATGTGGTTTGGGGGTTGCTTATTTGTCAAAGTCAAAAAGCCCACTAGTGATATTTTTCGACAGTTCCCTTCAATGTAAGTCTACTGACCGACAGGAAACTTCTCATCAATAAAAGTCTACCGCTGGAAATATGCGCGGTGATAATAATAATAATAATAATAATAGTGACGTTTGCATGCTTAACTAATCCTTAAAGAAGCACTCACAAGAGGGTCTGAACGGATCTGTTGGCCTTCAGAGCGTCTGCCAGCTGCTTGGTCCGGCTGATGGTGGACACCACGCCGAGGTTCAGGTTCAGCTGAGCGAGAGAGTGCGACTCCGCCACGCCGCGACACACACGGCCGAAGTCTCGGTCGGACAGCTGACAGCCGCGCACCGACAGCAGCCGCACGCTGTTCTCCTTCAGGCTGTCGCATATGTCTTTGATTTCAGCACCGGACAGCGCCTCTCCCGTTATCTGAATAGAGCCCGGCAGCATTTCGGTGGTGTCAAGCTTGATTAACGGGCATTATGGATCCTGGAGGTCGGATCCGCAATGTCTAATCCACCCGACGCCAGTGCACCAGCTACAGGCTCGGAATATCGCGGAAGGTGTGGTGCTGCTGCTACTGCTGCTGCCTACTTCAGCGTTTTGTGCTTCCCCTGTGTTTGTCTCCCGACATGCTTGAGGTTCCTCAAGGCTGTGAATCAAAGATGATGATGATGCTGGTGCTGTCGGTTACTATGGGTACCCTTTAAACGTCGCTCACGTTAAATTGCTCCCAACTCACCAACGAAACGGGCATTAGGCGACTCCAGGCTTGAGGTAATCCGTCTGACAGCTGATGCTGGGATTGGCCACAAGGAGAGAACGTATCTGTGCCGAGCGAGCGTGTGAACGGAAAATGGGCGCTAACTCTTGAGGTAACGAGTGTAAGGCTACATCTATTCCACTGCATGGATTATTATTGGGTCTTGGAAGTAGGTTGCATCTACTGCATGAAATAGAACACCGGGGCAAGTTGTCACATACTGAAGCGAATGTTTGTCAGCGTCAGTGATGGGGTAAAACATTATTACATGTAACGCGAATTACATAATCAGATTACTTTTTTCAAGTAACTAGTAAAGTAACGCATTACTTTTTAACCCTTTAAACCCTTTTTAACCCTCTGTGGGACGCCTAAGTTTACTTCACCATATTACAAATAAATCCTAATCTAATTATGACAAACTATATATCGTTGGGAAGGTCTAAGACTCCTAAATAGATATTTTACCACTCTTTTGTGTTTTAAAATTACTCAACTCTCAACTCAACTTTATTTATAAAGCACTTTACAACACCCAAAGTGAACCAAAGTGCTGTACAGCAAACTAAAAACTCAATAAGACATAACAAACATAACAAATAAGAACAATGTCAACAGGTGTCAAAGGCCAATGAAAAAAAATGGGTTTTAAGATATGATTTAAAAACAGACAATGAAGATTAATAGATTAATTTATGACAAGAGTGCACCTCACATAACAGGAGTTCTGACCTTTGTCTGACTTTCTTTGTTGCCTTTTTACCTATCACGCAATAGAAAGAAATTATAGAAATTATATATGACCTGAAAACTTGAAATCTCAAAATTCATCCTTTGAAAACCATTTTAAAATCAGGCATTGCATTACCATGGAAATTGTACATCAAAATCATATTACAAAATGTTTTCATTCATGAATTCTAAAAAATTAACATTGGATAGAGCATTTTTATGTCTATATTCAATATGTGGCAGTTAAAGGGTTAAAGCACAAGAAAATATCAATTACTTGTTCAAATATGTATTGACTGACAAGTTTCCTGTCCCCATGTTAAGAGAAATCAGGAGTTATAAGTGCAGAGGCACTCTGTAAACATGATGTTACTGTATAGTTCTAGACTAAATGTAAACATGCATTTACTCATCTCACTGGCAAAAAAACAAACAAAAACGACAACAACAACAACAACAACAACAACAACAAAACATTTACATATTCGTTAAAATGAATAAAAACAGTAAAATACAAACTTAGAATATGAAGCAAATCTGCAATAATTAAATATGTTAAATTACACAAATCATTTATGTTTAATGCAAGTTTTTATTAACCAATGTTTTTGCTGCTGACCTTCGATGATCCAGTTCAACCATACTAATTAGCAAAAATTACTTTAAGTGAACTTTTTTTTTATTGCTGAAGAGAGTTGAACTTTCTTCTCCTGTTCTCTTCTGTATTTAACTAACTGTATTTAATTGTTCATTTAACTTTTTGATGTTATATTTGCTAAAAATAGAATTTTTTATATTAAAAACAAACAAGCAAGCCCTGCCCAGATTATAAAATAATGCAAAAGTAATTAAGTAGCGTAATTATTAAAAACGCAGTTAGTGAGTAACGCAATATTGTAATGCTTTATTTTTAAAAGTAACTTTCCCCAACACTGCAGTGTAGATTTATTTTAGAAAGGGAATTTCTGTACATATCATATGCTGACAGGTCCTCACAATAAATAAAAAAAGAAAATATAAATATTTTTCACAGTTATTCCTCATGAAAAAAAGAGATCATTTTAATATTTACATTTATTTAACACTGCAGTGGGATGTTAATGTTCACAGTGGGAAAATGCCAATAGGCTTTGCAACAAAATGTATCATTTTAAACAACACAACAGCTTAGTTAACTTATTTGAAACAAAGAAAAATGTAACTGCATTTTTTTACAAAATCACATAAAACTTGACGATTGCCCAAACCTGACATTTATGAAAAATGCCTTTTGTTCTGACAGCTTAACCACTCACTTAACTCTGTAATATCTGATACATTAAATAGTAATTTCTTTAATTTTTATTGTTAATGAAACTATATACTCTATATATACACACAAAATGTAAAAAAATAAATTAAAGAAAGAAAGAACAAAAGAAAAAATGAACTTTTATGGCTAATATATAATATAGGAGAATAGCTCATACTCCTTATCCACCTTATTCTTCAACGCGGATGAGGCTACTGTTTCATTAGCCGAGAGAAAATAACGAAATGCGCAGTAAACGGTAAAACTGTATGCACTATACATTTGTAATTAAGATAATACATTAAAATAATATGGCAAGACATGCCAATTTGCAATATCAAGCAGCAAAATGA
This sequence comes from Labeo catla, assembly GCA_012976165.1. NCBI lineage: Eukaryota > Metazoa > Chordata > Actinopteri > Cypriniformes > Cyprinidae > Labeo > Labeo catla. The sequence continues at coordinate 201,280 of VONZ01000908.1, read as the reverse complement.
GCTGTTTTGATGAGATCAAAAGCCAGACTAATAACATTTACAAATGTCTGTGCCCAAAAATAAGGTGGATACTACTTATTTAGAGTCCCAAACTATGCATTAATATGCTATTTGGTGCAGTATTTAATATTTATATGGCCAAAAAGTAAGATGAAATTATGATTGCATGTAATGTAAGTCCATGAGATTTCATAACAGTAGACTACTTACATAAAATGCAAATCAGTTGTCACTTTATATCTTGCAAAACATAATTCAGTGCAATACATTGACGGTTGAGCGATGTATAAATAAATGTTTCTCAAATGTGTCATATTTTATACTCATATTTTGCATGATTGTTCCAAAAATGATGTAAGCTATGGATAATCAAGCTGCTTCAGTCTTGCAATGTTCATGTTTTTAAAAAATCAGATAATTTGAAGCCTTTTAAAAAAATAGTGTATCACATAAGATGCAGTAGGCTTTGTATGGTTAAAATCTACATTAATTAATTGACTCTTGTCTGAATGTTTTATTGTCTGAGTGTTATTGTGTTCACTTGTTACCTAACAGCTAGTATGAAAATATATCAAAACTTTCTTGTTAGTCATTGTTCATATGCACAAATAATATTCATCCGATTGCAGCTCTGTGGCACAGGTGGGTCTTGTGAATAATATATTGAATGGATCCACATGAATGTCACTTGTTTTGCCCTCAGCAACAGGCTGAGGATGTGAAGGTGGATAGTATAACCAATTGTACCCAGAGCGTGTCTGGTTGCATGGCCCTATCTTTGTGACGGCCTCAGTGAGAGCAGGGAAACGTGAGCCCTGAATGAAACAAACACAATTAATTCCTAATGCAGCCCAGTGTATGGACTCACCTTAACTTACCCTGATCATTGCAGTCAAGCAGAACAAAAAGAAAGTGTTAATTTAAAAGGAATGGTGCATTGAAAAATTAAACCTTTTATCTATCTATCTATCTATCTATACAGTATACACACACACACTTTTATAAAAACCTGAAAAACAAGAGGAGTTATACACCTACATTTTTTATATGAATGTTATGTTTGCGCACAGGCTCTAGTCACATGTATTGTAGGGTTATGTTGTAGGTAATTTTAGACAGGCTCTACAGAGCATAGAGCAAAGTAATTTAGTAGTTTAACCTACTTTGCAACCTTTTTCGATGCAAATTTGAAACACTTTTTATTTTGGGAAGCACAATAATAGGCTTTTGCTATTTCACTTCAAATGTTCCTCTTCTGGGACTGTTTGAAAGCACCCTTTTGCTCTTTGAAAGCATTTATTTAAAGAGGTCATGTTATTGTATTCATTTTTTATTTCATTTTTTATTTCTTTTCCTCTGAGTCTTTTTTTTTCTTTTAAAACAAAACAAAAATTGCTTGTAAAGCAAAATGAATGTGGTTGTAATGCCTAGAACCCCTGATGATAGCTGGTCTCTAGCGTTTTTTTTTTTCTTTCTTTTTCTGTTTCTCATTTTGATGTTGGGTTTCACAGAGGATGTGGACAAGCTCTAAGCTCTCTGATTTGGCAATGAATTCTATGTCAGGATCATATAGAGTGTTTTCATTATGCGTCATCAACTGGCCATATTGGCGCCACTGAACATAAACAATGGCACTGATCCGAATGAAACTTGCATATTTTGCTGATTATTGCTGCTGAAAATGGTCAGTTATTGTCATGATCTGGGCTGTACTAATCATTTAGACCAGGAAAAACTTGGAGTACTATAGACTGACAAAAGTTATAACAAATCAAGGAGAAGAGTGCAAAAAACTGATGAACGAAAGGTATTTGTGGTTGGCCAAACTGATCCAGGATTTCCAGTGTAAGAATCTTGACAACATTCATGTTTGTTCTTATCATTTCCAGTCAGGTTGGTGAAATTTTAGGCTAATATCTTAATTAATACTCCTCATACGTATCTTTACCACCTATTAACTTTAGTTTGTCAAAATATTGCACCCTTTCCTTCTTACTAAGCCCTTATCTATATGATTTAGCAGTTTCACATTTTTTTCTGAGGTTTAGACAGCATAAATTAGCAGAACAACATATTCAGTAGTGCATTAACCATACAATCCATGCTGTTTACATCTGAATATCACCAATATGGCTGCGCATCCGGGTAACTGACCTAATCGTTATGTAAGTACAAACCCTCTGTTCATCCAACCCTGTGCTTTTTCTAGACTGGATGGTCCACAAATGCGAATCTCCTGCACCTCTCCAATCTAGATAATTTCTAATTAATTCATGTTACATCTGCTCTAATGTCGGCCATTTAGTTGGATCCAGGTTAGACACTGACTAATCAGATCACTGCATTCTGCGCACAGTTTTAGGAAAGAAAATGACTAATGTTGGCATGTATGAAAACAGCTTCTGAAACATGATTAATATAAGCGTTCTTTATATTTACATTGACATAAATATAATGCTAAACTCAATGCTAATACTGGAAATCTTGACGGAGGTTGTTAAATGGACCATGAAAGTCCAGAATGACAAAAATGTTAAAAAAGAGATTTCCTTCTTCCTTGGGACACAAAATGAGATATTATGCAACGTTACTCTTTTTTATTTCGTTTAACTTGATGTACTGAAATAACTAAAAACTCATAAAAGCTATGTAGGCATATTAAAAAAAAAACAATTAAAAAACTAAATTATTAAACCTTTCACTAAAAGTAAATCGAAAACAATAAATAAAAAAATAAATAGATAATAAAATCTATAATAGTATCAGTGATACTAAAATAGCACTGGTGACTTGCAGTCTCACTCACCATTCACTATAAAGGTTGCACATAAATGAAGACTGAGACTATATTAGTCTTAACATTGTGGTAAATTTTTTTTTTTTTTAAATGTGGCGGTGTATAATGTATAATGTATTTTTGCTACTGTTTTCTTTTCTGTGAAAAACATTTTTCATATCGGGCCAAAAATATTACTTTTTAAGACTTCAGAAATTCTGGTCATAGATGTAACACAACTACTGAAACTTTTATCATTGCATATTACGTGTGCTACATTGCAAACTACTAACAAACTACTAATAAAATTATGGGCAGTGTACGGCATATACTCTGCAGAATTACAGTCAAATACTTGTAAACTACAACGATTCAACCCAAGGAGATAATCATCCATCAGTACAGCAGGAAAAATGTAGTAGGGCTTTGTGAAACGGGTCTACTCATTTTACAAATTTCATGTAATTTAAGAAAATAAATGTAATTAAAACTGCCAGCATCGTTGAAAGTGCCCTTACGCCTGGGCTCACCGCCACCGCCTTTAGGAAAACAGTGAACAGTGAGCAATATGCATTTAAAGTGGTAAATATAGGAGGAATATGTCAATGTCATTTATATGTGCCAAACTTCCTGATGTCTATAACTGAGGACTTTGATCAAAAATATGAAGTTTGGTGCAGATTGAACACGGTATGTTTGAGTTAGTGTAAAACATGACATATTCTGCTACCAACAGGTGGCGCTATGATTATAACTGAATACTGGCCTCATGATGTGTTCAGACCAGGACTCTGTTCGTACGCGTGAAGCTTGGATGAGACATTGTATAGTTGAGTTACAACTTCCTCAACAAGGTCCTACAAGATCCTCAAGATCTTCTCAATTTAACATTGCAAAGGCCTTTAGAGTAGACTGACCAATTATAATGTTAATGTCATTAAATCTCATTAAAATGTCATTAAATCTAAAATTAGGAGTTTGTTAGATCATAAAACATGCCACTTCCTGTTGCCAGCAGGTGGTGCTATGGCTATAACTGAATATGGGCATGTGTTCAGGACTGAACTCTTATCAACATGAAGTTTGGGGCATATTGGTCATTGTATGCCTGAATTATAGCAATTTCTTGTTTCATGATGAAACATCAAAGTTTGTCAGGCTGCCACGGACACGCCCTTCAACGAAAACTCAAGATCTTCACAATTTAACAGCACAAAGGCCACTTTATTAGGTGTGCCTTGCTAATAGCAGGTTGGATCCTCTTTGCCTTCAGAACGGCCTCAATTCTTTGTGGCATAGGTGCTGGGAACATTTCTCACAAATTTTGATCTATATTGACATGATATAGGCTACGTCTGAAAGCCTAGTCAGCCGACTTGCTGCCTTATCAGGCAGTGACTTCGAAGGCTCGAAGGCAACTCCGGGAACAGTTTTGGACAGACTTCAGAGGCAACATAATGTGACGTCGTTGCCAGGTTACCTAATGGTTAAATTGTACATTTTGGAGAAAAACGATCTTATACAGTTATGTATAAATGCTTTAATAAAACATGAAGGCCTCGATGTCATTGCCTGCCGAAGGTCTGTGCGTCAGAGAGAATGACAGCTATTTTTTGCTTTAAAAATAAAAGCACTGATGCAAGTATTACTGCAGAACAGGTCATTGTAATTAGAGGCTTTTTCGATAATATTAGTAGTATATTGTCAATATTATTCTTATTTACCACTCATTTAAACCCTTTTAACGTTTTTATAAAATACTACTATTACAAGCAATATTGCTTCTTATGTTTTTTTACTATTTATAAAATCATGGTCAAGATCTCATCTATTATAAAGTAACAACAGAATATCTTTATTTATATAGCCTATATGATGCACACACACAGGATTCGAAGGCAGAGAAGGATACATCTATTATGCCTTCAAAATTCGATCAGAAGAAGGTACCTCCAGAGACAGGAAGTGAAGCAGAATTTGAATTTGGGCGTGCCTCGATGCCTTCCTGCCTCCGAAGGCAGCATTTCAGAGCTTTCGGACGCAGCCATAGTATAGTGCAGTGCAGTCCATGACGTGAACCTCCCATTCCAGTACATACCAATAGTGACTGTGGAGCTCATTTGAGTATGGTGAACTCATTGTCATGTTCAAGAAACCAGTTTGAGATTATTTAGGCTTTGTGACATTACCTTGCTTGAAGTAGCCATCAACATTGTAGTCATAAGGGAATGGACATGGTTAGCAACAGTACTCAGATAGGCTGTGGTGTTTAAATAATACTCAGTTGGTACTAAGGCACCCAAAGTGTAGCAAGTAAATATCCTCCACACCATTACACCACCTGCCTGAACAGTAGCAGCATGAACCGTTGACACAAGGCAGAATGGATCCATGTTCATGCCAAATTCTGTCCCTCACAGTGGAAATCCAGACTCATCAAACCAGGCATCCTTTTTTCCAATCTTTGATTATCCAATTTTGGTGTAAGCTTGTGTAAACTGTAGCCTCAATTTCTTATTCTTAACTGACAGAAGTGGCACCTGGTGTGGTCTAAATGTTGGACGTGTTGTGCGTTCAGAGATGCTGTTCTGCATACCTCAGTCGTAACAAGTGGTTATTTTGTTTTTGAGTTATTATTAGGTTACTTGAGTTGCCTTTCTATCCAGCCTGAAGCAGTCTGGCAATTCTCCACTGACCTCTGGCATCAACAAACCATTCTCTGTAAACCCTAGAGATGACTGTGCATAAAACCCAAGTAGAGCAGTAACTTCCACACCATGTTCAAAGTCACTTGAACTAGCTTTCTTCCTCATTCTGATGCTTGGTTTGAACTTCAGTAGATCATTTTGACCATGTCTATATGCCTAAATGCATTGAGTTGCTACCATGTGATTGGCTGTTTACATATTTGCATTAATGAGAAATGAAACAGGTGTACAATAAAAGTGGTCAGAGTGTATGGATATTTTTACAGTTCACTGACTCTCAGAAAATGCTTATTTACAGTTTTACGGATGCATTTATATTTCTAGTATTTATATCAGAGCAGTTTTTATTACAGTTTTTCTGAAATGCTAAAATGCATTTTTTAAAACCATCACTCATTTTCTCAAAACCTTAAACACAAATCAAATGTTCAAACTTAATTCACAGAACTCCTGACTCTTCTGGCAAAATCAAACAATCGCTTCAAAACCATTTCACCTGTACTCAAAATCAAACAAAGCTTTCAAATCATACACATATTCATCAATACTATACGCACTACAGATCATTCATTAGACACTACATAAAAAAAAATGGAGAACACCGTTCCCAGTGCATGTAGTTAAAAAAAAAGAATGTTTACTGTATATAGTAATTATTTAGCAATAAAAAGTGTGATTACTATATACTGTATGTATATATATATATATGTGTGTGTGTGTGTGTGTGTACATTTCTATGTATCTATCTATCTCTCTATCTATACATCTCTATTTATATATCTATCTATGTCTATATCTATATCTATATCTATATCTATCTATCTATCTATCTATCTATCTATATACATCGCTATCTATATCTATCTATCTACCTATCTATGTCTATCTATCTATACTCATACATATTCATTTTTTTCTTTTTTTCTTTTTTTTAGTATATTTACCAAACTTAGGTGTATATATATATATGAAGAGTTCAGATGCAAAACCAGCTAAAAGCCATCTCGGTCAAAAATGAGATGATGGTAAGTGAGTGCTCCTGACACATATTATACGTCCATCAAATACTTTTACCTCAAACTCGCTAAATTCCAGCCTCAGCCCAATCAGAATTACCAGTACTTACATAGAAACCTATACAAAGTAGCCAGAAAGAAATGCTCATTTTAAAGAAATATGTCAGATGGATTTAGAGGCTTTTGCATCTGAACTCTTCATATATATATATATATATATATATATATATTCACACTCTTCTGTATCTCAGATTGACAAATGCACCCGTGCTTTCTGTGCACTTTGAACTGGCTTATATTTTGTATATTTAAATATTTAGAAACAAGTGTGAGGAATTTTGAATTACTGTGTGTAAACGATGACAGCCGTGCTGCAGTTGTGCTTAACTTTTGCTTTCTTGTGTTTAGGGTTTTGCATCACAAGTTCATCACAGAGCAAATTGTGTCTTAGTGAGTGAGAAAGTGTTTAGAGTTTTGCAAAAAGAGTGCATGAGATCTGCAAACAGTGTCTAAACTGCCTAAACTTGTTTAAGGTTTTGCAAAAAGAGTGATTTATTTGACAAATTGATTTAGGCTATTGAGAATTTGGCTTAGAGTATGACGTTTAGTGTTTTAGCAAATGTGAAAAACTGTAAGCTACATCAAATCATTAGGGGCCAAGCACTGAAGGTGTGATGGCATCTATTGTATCTGTTGGCGTTCTCTTTCTTCTTCTTCTTCTGCTATGAAAGTCTAAGGCAGCTCATAGAACCGCTTGCGGGAAAGTTGAAATCTGGCACACTGATAGAGGACAGTCCCAACAATAACCATAGCAAGTTTGGAGTCTCTAACTCTCTAGCACCACCACTTGTCCAAATTTTCACTCATGTTTATGCTAATATCTTTTAAACCATACACTTCAGATGAAAAATTTTCCTCTGAATGCTTGGCTCATGACGAGCTGAAAAATTAGAAAATCGTAAGATTTAGTTTTTTCACCAAAATTGGCTCAGATGATCTTGAGAAAATGCTGGCAATAAGTTATGGAATTCAAGTTGATTATTCAAACCATTTACGAATATCGCATGAACGAATTTGACGAAAGCACGCAAAAATGTATTTGAGGCTATATCACTGCAACGGTTTGGTGTATTGAGACCAAACTTGGTGTGTGTTATAACATGCATGACCCGATGCATGCTCAGTTTCATTGCAGCGCCACCTCGTGGTCAAGAGATCTGAAAATGGCAATTTTTAATTTTGTTGTAAAATATTATATTTTATGAATGCATTGGCGTATTATTACGGAACTTGGTATGTGTCTTCGGCACCATGCCCTGACAGTACTTAAAAAGCTTGGAGGCAGCACCACCTTGTGGTCAAAAGTTATAATGAAATTGTGAAAAATGGTAATAACTTTTGTTTAAATTAGTCTATTGCAATTAAACTGGTGTTGATATCCTCTTTGGATAATGCCTAAAAAATCTGACTCAGATCATCTTCAGACTATGCTGGCAAAAAGTTATGGATTTTGTGTCGATATATGAAATTTATTAGTTTAGCGCAACAATGAATTTGATGGAAAGATGCCAAACTGCATCCGAGGCTGTATCTCTACAAAGATTTGACATATTTACACCAAACTTTGTATGTGCCACTGTCACTTCACAATGACCACGCCACATCAATTTGGTAAAAGCACTGCCTATTGGTCAAGAGTAATAAACCATTAATTATGAAATTTCCAAAAATGCTTTTGATTACATTAGCCTTTTGTAATGAAACTGGTCTCAAAATGTTCCTTTGGTCACATCAAGAACATAGATACTAATTAAGCCATAGTCGGTCAAACTTTCTGTCCTTTCTGACATCAAAATTTGTGTGCCGTTGTCACCTCACACAGACCACATCGATTTGATAAAAGTGTCACCTATTGGTAAAAAGTGATAATCCATTAAATCACATTACTAGTGGTTGTATTTATGCTTTTTCACCCATTTTGAAGAAAATCATCTTAAAACGGTTTTAATTACTCATTGCATCTGTTGTTCTGAGGCTTGCTGCCTTGCTCCATAATTGCTGCTTGCAGCTATATTTTGTAGTTGTGACCATGTTTAGTTTTAACAAAATGTTACTGTTCAGAGCATTAACTATTGTTATGTGCAGGATTAATACAAAATACCATGTGAATTATTTAATCACCTTAATGTGAGTCTAAATTCCAAGTATTAAACATATCCCAGCATGATGCCTTGAATCACAAATAAGGACAACAGCGTTTCTTTATTTTCTCTTTACAAGAACCCTTTAAATAAGAAGCTCACATGTAAAAGACAACATAATGAGAGAGCAGGAAACCCTCACCCCCAACCATAGCTTTAAATAGCAGGAATCAGACTGCACCACAATGGCTGGTTAAATACGGATTAGGAAAAAAAGACTGCATGCACCATAACAATCTTTCTCATCTTGGAAATAAAATATCATTGCATTTCTATATTTCTATGCACTTTGCCTTTTGATCAAGACCGATTTCTCTACTGAACCTTGATAAAGACTTCCTTTGCACTGTGAAAATGTCTAAAAAACAATTATGCAACAAGATCTAAAAACAGAAGTGTTGTGTGATGTCACTCAGTAACCGAGACAGTTTGTGAGGACAATCAGTTCAATCAGTGCACTCACACAGAGTGCAAACATCCAGCTGCTTTTAATGTCAACAGGGTTTTTGAAGAATTATTAGTATCAGCATCCTTAAGGAATCCTTACATAATCTGAATAAACCATTCTAATATTAGCAGGTCATATGAAACCCTTAACAAAATCGATTAAGACAAGGGTAGAGTGAATGGGATAGTGTGTCAAAAGTGTTGACTCATAATAATATGAGCCAAAATTAAGTGAAGCTGTCTTGACCTAGGAGCATCCTTTTAGGTCTGTCTGACAGCGTCAGGAACAACATATGAGATACAAACTGAGCGCAGGCCTAAGGTGCTCAACAGAGACTGCCCCATGATTTTGTTTTACCCTGACCCTACATATGTACACCAGCCTCAGTGGACTGTGTAACCAAACCAGAAGACAAATATATATAATCACTGTGTCTGTACAATTGCAGCTATTGACTTGATGGTGGCATTTACAACAGTATTCGCAACAATGGGAACATCTCTGGCCACTCTCTGGATGGGTGGCATGTTAAATCCTTCCAAGTTATCCAGAATATCTGCAAACAGAAAAACAGCACAATGACAAAGCATGTAATGCTGCAAAATCTCGACAGTAAGCACAGTAGCTCAATAGCTTAGGCTTTTGGTTGCTTTGTCTTTCACCCACTGTCACCTTTAGTTGGTGTCAAATTTATGATAAGTCCTTTTAGACATTTTGTAATTTCTGAGAGGAACTTGGTACTTTACAATATTAACATAAGAAGGTAACAAATAGTCATGGCCAAAAATATTGTCAATTCTGTAACTTCTCAGAAAATTGTTCTAATTGCAAATGTTTTGGTATTCCCATGCTTATTGTTTTTGTTTGCACTGCAACAACACAAAAAAAACAGAGAAGAATAATCAAACTTGATAAAATTTCACACAGAACTCAAAAAAATCGACTGGACATAATTACTGGCACCTTGTCGAAATTTTAAGAAATAATTGCTTTTCAAGCACGTGATGCTCCTGTAATTTGTATTTAGATACACCTGTGGCAAGTAACAGGTGTGGGCAATATAGTAATCACACTTGCAACCAGTTGAAATGTAGAAAAGTTGACTCAACCTTTGTGTTGTGTGTCACACTGAGCATGGAGAAAAGAAAGAAGTGTAAAGAGTTGTCTGTGGATTTGAGAGAAAAAATTGTGGAAAAACATGGACAATCTCAAGGCTACAAGTCCATCTCCAGAGATCCAGAGATGTTCCTGTGTCCACTGTGCGCAATATCATTAAGAGGTTTACAGCCCATGGCACTGTAGCTAACCTCCCTGAACGTGGACGGAAGAGCAACAAACATGTTTTAAAATGTTTTATAAAATGTTTTGTATAAAAATATGTATAAGCAGATATTGCTGTATATCAGTAAGATTTTTAATGTTTTTTTTTTTTTTAAGAATTCTCTTCTGCTCGCCAAGCCTCCATTTATTTGATCCAAAATACAGCAAAAGCAGTAATATTGTGAAATATTTTTACAATTTAAAATAACTGCTTTCTATTTAAATGTATTTTGAAAATGTAATTTATTCCTGTGATCAAAGCTGAATTTTCAGCATCATTACTCCAGTCTTCAGTGTCACATGATCCTTCAGAAAATGGTCTAATATGCTGATTTGCTGTTCAAGAATTTTTTTTAATATTATTATTATCAATATTTAAAACAGGCAAGTGCATTTTTTCATGATTTTATTGATGAACAGAAAGATCCAAAGATCAGCATTCATCTGAAATAAAAAGCTTTTGTAACATTATACACTATACCATACAAAACCTTGCAGTCAGTATATATAATTATAGAAATTAATACTTTTATTTAGCAAGGATGCTTTAAATTGATCAAAAGTGATGATAAAGACATTTATAATGTCACAAAAGATTTCTATTTCAGATAAATGCTGTTCTTCTGAACTTTCTATTCATCAAAGAAACCTGAAAAAAATTATACTCAGCTGTTTTCCACATAATAATAATAATAATAATAAATGTTTTTTGAGCAGCAAATCAGAATATTAGAAGGATCATGTGACTGGAGTAATGATGCTAAAAATCTGCTTTGAAATCAAAGGAATAAATTACATTTTAAAATATATTCAAATAGAAAAGAGTTATTTTAAAAAGTGCTTTTGCTGTACTTTGGATGAAATAAATACAGGCTTGGTGAGCAAAAGAGACTGCCTTAAAAAAGGTTTAAGATTACAAATCCTACTGTTCAAAAACTTTTGACTGGTAGTGTATGTACTGTTCTATTACTGCATTTTAATTAATAATGTATAAACATGAATAACTGATTCTGTTTGTTTATTTAACACTGAAAAGTGTGGAAGTTTGCTTTTTAATTTGATAATTTTCACTAGATTTGAACTGCGTTTTTGTTTTCATTGTACTGAAATGTAAAATTTATTTTTAAAACAAATACATTGCTGTCATGACAACTCTCTGAGAGTTTAGAATGGTAATATACATGGACAATGTTAAAGTGTTTGGTCTTAGCAAAATAGATCTGCTATGTTGCTGCAAACACTTGCTACTGCCAATACATCCACAGAGATACTGCTGTAAGAAGATAGAAAATACCGCTGCTGCACATATAACATATGAAATAACCCCCATATATAACTACACAAGATTAACCTATAGCAGATTTATACAGGTGGAACTGGGGAAGGTGGAGGGTTTCTGAAGCACTCTGCGACTGCTGTAGCAAGCACTAGCCAAGTACATGAATGTTGAGCAGCAAGCTCATTGGCTGCTGATATAAAAAGAAACCAATCAGCTGTGCCATGTGAATTACGATGTCATTATATCAGGCTGAGTTCAAACCTATCGGCCATATGGCGTTTCATTAAAAAACTTGCTTGACTCATGTCTTACCTTCAACCATCTTATGGTAAGCAAAGTGCAGGTAGAGCAGAAAGAGCATGTGAAGAGCAGCAAGGGTTCCACACAGGATGAGGCGAGGTGTCTGACCAACAGTACGGGAAATCAGCACAGCCACCTGAGAGAAAGACAACAAAGCAATGATGTGGTGACTACACATCTTACAGTGATGGAAAGTGATGCACAATCTTAGCTCTTGTTCTTTTGTTCTTTACCATGCGTAGAGTAGAGAGTCCTCCAATCACCAGCCAGAGAATGTAGAAGAGCGAGTGGAAGTGGACATTGTAAGTGATGAACAGGACCACACAGTGGCCAAAGAGACCATAACCCTGAAAACAAAGATAATATAAGCCACTCCTAAACAGCCCCAGGATAAAGTGGGCATGTCATATACTTTCTTAATGGGTCATGTGAGGTATTTACCAGCAAAGACAACATCTGCAGCATGGTAATCTGAGCGTTGCACAGGTAAGCAAGGAAATAGATGAAGGAGGACACTCCCAGCCAGTATCCAAAACACGTTCCAATGGCAGTTCCCATCAGCGTACCCTCTCTCTGTTTCAACAAACAAACTGTTCACAACATGACATTTTGGATGACATTTCACACTGACATAGAGAAATGTGTCGAAAGTTGCTTACAATGACGGTTCCTGATGTCTTCATGCCATGAAGCAGAATAGCCACCATTGTGAACACCAGCATGATTGGTCCATACAGCTCTCCAGCAACTTTCTGGGTTTAAAAGATAAAAAAAAATAACTAATGAATAAAAAGAACTCATAGCATCTGCTGTTAAGTCTGTCCTGTGGGTTGAAACAGTTCTGTCCCACTTTTGGCTTTTTTTAGCTCAAAACTAAATAAAATACGCTGTGTGACAATGAGGAAAAGACATGAAGATAAGCAAGATTCAAGTACATAGTTTAAAATAGTAACCCTCTAATAGAAAATAATCATTTATTTGTTTACACAGTAAACCTCCTAATAATTAGTAAGATGATGAACTATATAAATGCTTAGTTTTATGATCAGTGTGCTTTAGTTTTAATAGTTGGGACCGAACATAATGCAATGCGATACAATGATGATTAAGAACTGAACAAATAAAGCCTCATGATCATATTTGATACTCACATTTTTACACGATTTTTCCCCACATTTTTACAATTATTCTAAAAGACCTTTTACTTTCTAAAATTGTAAACTCTCAGTCAGATAACAGAAGAAATGTGATAAGATTACGTACATCAGGTTTTTCAGCAAAGTTTTGATCAAGTTGGTCATTAACAGGCCTTAGAAATTTGTGTTTCAGATAAAATACAGTAGGCTTTAAAAGAATTTTAATAATAATAATCTTTCTCAGCCAAGGAAGCCAGACCCCTGCTCTTATCAATACAGTTTAAGGGCTAGTTCACCCAAAAATGAAAATTCTATCATTAATTACTCACCTTCATGTTGTTCCAAACCTGTAAGACCTTTGTTCATCTTTGGAACACAAATTAAGATATTTTTGATGAAATCCATGAGCTTTCTGATCTTCCATAGACAGCAAGGGTCCTACCATGGTCAAGGCACAGAAACATAGTAAGGGCTCACTAAAATAGTCCATCAGTGGTTCAACCGTAATTTTATGACACTATGAGAATACTTTTTGTGCGCAAAAAATACAAATAATGACTTTGTTCAACAATTCTTCTTCCGCGAGTTACCATCTTCCACCATTATGGAGAGTCCCACAAGATAGTATCATAAAATTACGGTTAAACCACTGATGTCGCATGGACTATTTTAATGATGTCCTTACTACATCTCTGTGACTGTGGTGGGACTGTCTATGCAGGGTCAGAAAGCTCTCAGATTTCATCAAAAATATCTTAATTCATGTTCCACAGAAGGTCTTATGGGTTTGGAATGACATGAGGGTGAGTAATTAATGACAGAATTTTACCTTTTGGGTGAACTAACCCTTGAAACATGTTTTCTATTGTTTATTGCTTACAGCTAAAAGTATGAAGCGTCTTACCTGTGGAAAGTTGATCATTCGGACTGGGATCAAGGATTCAACCAACCTGTGGATCAAGCAGTTGGTTAATGGAGTCAGTGATGCCACAGCAGACATTCTAAAAACGCTGTTAGAAATGCATGCATCTTACCTGTTTCTGACTTGATTAGGCTCCACATCAAAGTACGGCCGGAGAATGTCAATATTGGCGTAGAGATTAAATGCTTTTGAGGCCTGTCTCTTTCCTGCCTGCCATACCTGTGTGGACACAAGTTGTATTAGCGATATTATCTACACTGAGCTAAACAGAATGTGGATGTGGATGATACCTCATTTCATGCTCATGTCAATCATACGCCAAACAAGTTCCTCGCCCTCCCTCAAGCTCACCTCATCAGCAACCTGTCTGCCCAACTGTCCCTTCAAGCCCTTCATCCCGAGGAAGTCTCCATATTCTCCGTTGTCCTCCTCCGTAGCTGCTGCCTCTTCGGTCACCTCCTCCTCCTCCTTCATACGCTGATGCATCTCCCCCATATCCTCAAAGCTGGAACCAGAGGTGTCATCCATATTCTCCATGTCTATCACTGCTGAACCACTGCCCTGGGGTCAGTCACATGAAAAAAATGAATGTGGTGTTAAAAAGTCATCGCAATTTAGTAAAAAACTCATGATGCCAAATGGACATTTTTAATATGTTAGAAAATGTGATGAAATAACATACAGGACATGTTTATTTTATGCACAATTTACTATGATAAATCGTGGATGTTAAACTGCAATAATGTACATATGCCAATCTAATAGCATGTATCTGAGTTATAAACAAAATTGTTTACCACAACAGTTATATCACAGTTTTGAGTTTATAGCTTATTATATTTTATGTAACCTAGAATAATATGCAAATTGGACACAAAAATTAACATACACCGTGGTAACATATATAGCTAGCTACATTGCACCAGCACAACGACACTTTCAAGCATTCGAGGTCAGACTAAGCAAAGCACACTAATCTTGATTTACAGAAAAAAAAATGCTTGTATTTCAGAAGTTATTGTAATAATAATGAGCTGAGGTGAATTACCTGGATAATGTTGTCATCAAAACTACCCCATGGTTCCGTATTCGTGTTTGTGCTTCCTTGTGATACCGACATCGTTTTGCACTAACAGGTTCAAGAATATGATAACAAAGGTTAGCGGCTAGAATGTCACGATAGTACTGTCTATATTTTGATTCTGGTGCTCATTGTAGTTTATGATTAAAATGGTTTGTGCGAATTGTTTTGCCAGCTGTACAGCGCTGGGGTAAAAATTTGACGTGACGTGACGACGAAATGTCTGACGCTACTTCCGTTAAACGCAAACGAAAGCACAGATCAGAACTTCCGCATTTGCTTGATCTTGCACGAATACGAGTATTATATTCTTCCATTATTTTCACATTAACTTGTATTTAACCACATGAATATTAATTCCCTAAAAAACACAGTCATTTTAAAGTGTCAACATTGGGCTAATAATAGTAATGGAATACTATTATGTCATGTCAAAATAAAAGTCGTGTGACGTGTTCTCGTGTGTGGTATTTTGTGATATTTATTTATTCATTTATTTATTATTTTTTAACTTGTATTAGTATTTACTGTATATTTTTTATTTTCTATATTCAGTATTTTTCTATATGTTGGAAATGACTACAATCATGTGTATTGGCTATAATATAACTGGCATTTAACGTCAAAGTTTTTTAAAAAATCTTCTCATTTTATTTGATATAGTAAAATAAAAATACACGCATCATTAACAACTCTTTTTCTATTATATTCACTGCTTGCTTGTTTTTTAATCTTACTAAATCTGTTTTCATAGGCCACCAGGTGGTGGCACTACATTTGAGAACAAACGTTGAGAGCGCAATAGTATCGCGAGATCAGGGCGAGATTATTTCCAAATCTCCTTTGACATTAGCCTCGCGTGTAGCATAGCGCATGAGGAGACGCGGCACTGCTTTCTCGCAGAAGCCTATATTATATTAACATCACCTTCATTTCCGTACAAGGTTACCAGGTAGTCCAGGTATGTACACATGTAGTCTCTACAATAACGTATTTGTTTTTAGAAATAATTTCACTTTTAACTAATGCAGCGTCGGAATGTTAATCTGGGTTAGTGGAGGTGAGTGCGTAAGATTACTATATTTGTAACCAGCAGGCCCTTTTTTCTCAATTGTTACGATAGGTTTAAAATCCTGACAAATGTATACTTAATCTGAGAATAGTTTTAATGACAAGGTTAAAAATATATGTATTTTTATGAATTGATATTAGTTCACTGTGTCCCCGGCAATATGACACATAAAAAAGGGGCTACAGACGTGCGACCTGTATGTTACGTTCTCAAAGTCCACTTCAAATATTCATTCTTAGTTTTAACTTTTTTTATATACGATATCATATTTTTTATGAAGTGTACACTTTGTATGTGTTCTAATGTTGCGTAATATTTAAGTCAAGTATTAGATTTTCGTCACTGCAAGTAGTGCCTGATTCATGAAAGTTAGTGCAGTGCAGATATAGATAAAGATAATTATTAAATTACGGGTTATTAAGTTATAAAAGCATGAAGATTTAGTACATTACAACATTGCTTCAACATTGGATTTTTAGTTGTTGGCATACAGATGTTGTTTTTGCAGCATATGCATCTTATTTTGGCCTGACACACGTGCTGTATTTGTTTATAGAGTACTGGATATTGTCTTTTTCACCATTACATTTTTAGTGAAATAACAAATCCTCAAAATAAGATGTGGTAAATAATATTGTCAGCTTTGACAGTTTCAAATTGTGCTGACACTGTAAATGTGTGAACTCTTGGATGAAGTTCAACTTTTTGGTCTTATATCAGCGTTGTTGCAGTTATTTTATTTTTCAAGACATGTCAGCATTCAGCTAAAGTTTCAGTTCCTCTTTCTGATTCCTTGCAAGACAGAATTTGCCATCACCAAGCAGGGGGGATAGTGTATTTCAGTTTGTGTTGTGTTGTGTTGTGTGTGTGTGTTTGGGCTCGCTTCTGGGAGTC
Organism: Labeo catla; assembly: GCA_012976165.1. Classification (NCBI taxonomy): domain Eukaryota; kingdom Metazoa; phylum Chordata; class Actinopteri; order Cypriniformes; family Cyprinidae; genus Labeo; species Labeo catla. Next base: position 184,127 of record VONZ01000908.1, on the reverse strand, counting down.
ATCGAGTGCATTGCATTCTGATCGTGTCGTTAGTCGCGCCTCCCTGTAAGTGGGGCCCCGTGTACGTGCAGAATCAGTCGGCACATGTGGAGGACGATAGAGGCAGAGCTGCCTACGTATGCAGTGACGTCCCTGTGGGCCGAGGAAAGGGACTCAGATAAACCGTGGAAACAATTAGACTTTCATCTAATGACAATAAGCGAACTAATCGGCACACTTGGAATTCATTGACGGCTGTCGTATATCGATTGATTGATTGACAAGACGAGGTAGGAACCGTATTGCTAGTTTACTTGACGTTTTAAATAAATCTAGACTAGGTTAGGTGCAAACGCAGTGGATTTTCGTGAACGCCGCTTTTGCTAAGAATCTGTATTAACAATGCCAAACAATGAATTCGTAATAAATATCCATATGAGTGGCTATTACGTACTCCAATACCATGGTATTTATTTATTTATTTATTTATTTTTATTAATGTTGCTTTTCTGACAATTTACATGACTTTTTGCCATGTATCATGGTAGTACCATGACAGTCTCTTAAATACTATGGTTTTTTTTTAATATGGTAATTACAGTGCTATGGTATTTGCCTTCCAATGGAACCACTATAACTTACTTTGGTAGTGCTACATTTATTGTGCATGTTATTGTTTTTGTAAAAGTATATTTGTTAGATTAAGCTGTTCCAATTAAAATGTCCAGATATGTTTCCTTTTCCTCTGCTTTATAATCCATGCATGCAGTCAGGAAGGCTCTAGATCTGTGGAGAGACTGGGGTTTTGTTCTGTCCACTGCATGCCGCATGCAGATGGTGCTGTTTTTATGCCTCTCTAAGATGTTTGCCGTCATTGCATGTATTGTTGGTCAGTCCATGCTACAGTGCTAATTTGCCTTCCAATGAACCACTATAACTTACTTTGGTAGTGCTACATTTTTTCTGTTAGATTAAGCTGTTCCAATTAAAATGTCCAGATATGTTTCCTTTTCCTCTGATAATCCATGCATGCAGTGCTCTAGATGGAGAGAACTGCATGCCGCATGCAGATGGTGCTGTTTTTATGCCTCTCTAAGATGTTTGTTTTTCTGTATTCTGTTATTGGATTTCATTGCATAAAATGTTTGTATTGTTGCACTGTCAGTCATTAGTCTTTTTTTTTTTTTTTTAGGGTTAAATAACAGCTGATCTAATCTAGGCTACTAAATACTCTTTCTGTTGTTCTGATGGGTGTATACACTTTTTTTTTTTTTTTTGTTTTTGTTTTTGTTTTTGTTTTTGTTTTGTTTCCCCCCCTGCTAGGGCAAGTTTAGTCTTTCTTTTGCGCAAACTTTCCAGGAATTTAAGACTTTTGCCCTTGAGACACTGTCAGCCACATTATATGATAGCTCACGTGTAGCTCTAAGTTTGGCAGGCACATATCATTACTAACACACTGAGAAATTTGCAGGATGTCGGAGAGGCTTTGAGTTCACAGGAAAAAGAACACAGCTGAAGATGTCTGATATGGGTTTTATACTAGTAAAAAGTTTGCATGGCCAAACTCATTCCTAATGTGTTTTCCACACCAGATTATAACCGTGAAGTTAGTAAAACTATGGAAAATGGTGTTTGAGTGCATGTCCCGTTGTTTACCATACTTCATGAGGTGAATTGTGGAATAAAGTGCATTGAAATGCACTGAGTTAATGCTGGAAGAATAACATTTTTTCTTTCCCTGTCTAACTCAAGTTAAAAAAAAAAAGATATTTATTTAAGAAAATAAATGCACGATTTATATAGATCTATATCTGCAAAAATATTTCAGTAGTTAAGCATAATCCTTTGGATCAAATGATTTTGAAAAACAAAATCATTCAGGTATATCTGAACATTTTATTAGTACCTTGTACAACATTATTTATAGTAAATGAAATTTGCACAAAATAATGGAAGCTAAATGAAAGAAATATGCTTACACAGCATTTACTAAATTCACAACTAAATGATAACTGGCAAGCAGGTTAATAAATATTAATTATCACTGTTTCTAAGTAAATCTGTCAAACTATGATAGCTTCTTAAGGTCTGTCACAAATTTTGCCATAATATACATTTTAAAATTCTAAACAAAATGCAGTTATGCCATATTGAAAGGGGTCATGAGTCATGACATGAATTTTTTAATTATTTTAATGTGTTTCTTAAGGTTTACTTATAGTGTTAATACAGCTTTTTTTTGCACAAAAAACAAATATGTGAAAAAATAATTATTTTCAACCCTCATTCTTGACCCTCTGTCTAAAATGACCTGTTTTAAGGGGCGGGTCCTTTAAGGCTTGTCAGTAATCCGCCACTGTTATGATTGGCTGATGTCATTGCATAAGAAACAGTATCAATGCCCCACCCCCTCGCTATTGCATGTGAGTGTTTTGACGACATGATCAAAATAAAACGTCCATTTCCAGACAAAGCATTGTGAAATAATTTACTTACAGTTTGTGATGCAGCTGCAGTCAGATCTAATACCGCTTCATCTTTCAACAAATGTTTCTTTGTCAACTCAACATGACACTGTGCCTCGTTTACACAACAAAATGCTCCGGACATTTCTCTGAAATGATCCGGGATGCCGTTAAAAATAAACTCTCCACTTGTTCCTTATGCTGAGAATCTTCTGAAATCTGTACCATGATGCGAACAAGCTGTTTAAACCAAACGCATCAAAGTGAACATTATTTCAATCCTTTTGTCATATTGACGACAGACTCAAGTGCATGGGCTGTGTCCGAAAGTGAACGCGTCTGTATACTGTATCCATTGTAGACAAGAGAGCGACAGTGGGTGGGGCCTATCGTGAGAAGATGACTATTTGTCGATGTCTTGCTCTGGAGGTGGTGTTTATGCAAATGTTTGTGCCCGGGTGACGTAACTTCGCACCTCGGATCCAAACAAGCCGTTTTTGGAGCTTGATTAAATAAATGCTTTGTTTACAATGAGGAGGACGTTTTAAGCTATTAAACTTGCAATATGTTTTTATGGTACAAAGACCTCTTATATGCCAAAAGATCAAAGCAAAATTTGATTTATCATGCCATGACCCCTTTAAAGTATTCATACTTTCTCCCATGTCATTCCAAACCTGTATGAATTTATTTTTTTTCTGTGGAACATCATAGATTTATTTTTTTATTTTATTATTATTATTATTATTATTATTATTACTAGTAGTATTATTTGGAGCATCAGTGGTAACCCAAAACTGTTCGGTTAATAACCTTTCAAACGATGTTCATGTCTGGATCAACAATGCCTTTAACCAGTCATTTGTGAATAGAGAACAAAACGATTTATTTTAGCTGGCGTGTTTTGTTTGTCCGCAGCATGTCACCCGTGGGGCAGAGAGAGAAGGCTGCCCTCAGGCAGTGCATTCAGGCCCGGGCCCAGCTGGAGGAGGCCATTGTTGGGGTCATCAAAGCTGAAGTTCAGCTTAGGAGCAACTCCAGAGAGGTGAGATACAGCAGCTGTTTTGTCCTGTGGGTTTTCGGTGTCATAAAGATATGAAGTACAAGTCTATTTTTAATCTTAAATCATGCTTGTGTTATTTCATTTGCTTTAAATGAGATGTTATTTTCTTGTTTGTGTTATATATAATATTGTGCATATGACATAATTTGTTGCACCTCAAAGGCACAGGTGATAATTACTATTTAGATGCAGGTAGTCTAAAAGGAGTAGGGCTTACTAGACCACAGCTAAACAAGTTCAGAAGTATTAACAATTGAGAAATTGTCTCAAAAATAGTTTGTATTCAAGTCTGTAGGATTTACACTCATTCACCTAAGCTCTGTTGAGAAACCTCATTGGGTTTCCCCATAATCTGCCTGGATCAGAGTATAATGTTTCTCTGTTTTAAATGAATAAGGACCCTCTTTCTATTACTGTAGACCTCAGATCGTTGTAGGCTGTCCTTCAGTGTTTAGGAGGTGGGGACATCTTGTTCACCACAGCAGGAGTTTTAAAAGCTGATTGGCATCTGAGAGCTTTCAAATCAAAGGTAGACACGTCTGGACTCGTACCTCCTAGCATTCACGTGCCTTTGTGTGCTCACTCACAGGTGAAGTCTCAGCTGCACAGCTGTATCAGTAGACATCTAGAGATCCTTCGCTCTCGTGAGGTCTGGCTGCTGGAGCAGATTGATCTGGTGGAGCAGCTCAAAGGAGAAACTTTACATCAGCAGCTTCAGCAGCTGCATTTGGTGAGTTCTAAGGGATTTTACTGAGCGTTATTACATTTTAGTTTGGACAAGAAGCATATGATCATTTGTACACACAACCATCTGTCAGTCAGGAAATTTCGGCTGTTATTGTGGAAAGAATTTTCAGTCAGTACAGGTACTTTTGAGATTGCAAAGCAGCAATTCTGAGAAATGTAATCTAAATATTGACTCTGAATACTGAAACTCAAATTTAAAGAAGTGAAACTGTTCTGCTTTAGTTACTGTAAAGATAAAAAGATTATTATTTTCTCATGGTTTCTTACAGCTCAAAGGCCAGTTTGACATCCTCATTCATCAGCTGGAGTTTTCCAGTAGTAACAATCTTGCCACCCAGCTCACCAACTGCCTGGAAAAGTAAGAACCACATCGACTGTTCTAGAATGATTTTGTTTTGTGCATGTGCTTCAGCATGTTAAATGACTATTTACTTGTCAACAGTCAACAGACGTAATGTAGTGGTTTAAATCTCCATGTGAATCTCCAAGCAATCTACAGTAATTTTCGACCACAAAAATGTCTATGTAGATGATGAAAATGTCTTGGATAATAATAGGCTTTAAACTCGTCTTTTGTCTTTTCAGATTTTCTTCTCTCAATTTGACTCCTGAAGAAACCCCAGAGATGAGTTTCCAAGCAGATGCACGCAGCTTGCGCCAGGCTATCACTTCCTTTGGGACCATTTCTACCCAGGTTTGTGGAACTGGCACACTTAGACACAAAGGCTTGTGGTTAATATAGATTGATAGCAGAAAGCATTGATAGCAAAAAGTAAGAAAATCAGGGAAAAAAAAAAAAACATTTAAATATGGCAAGGACTATAACTCATATCCCAGTATTTTCAGCCTTTTGTCAATATATTTCTCAATATATGTGATTTGAAATAATTTGAAATATTTTTTTTTTTGTTTGTTTTGACCAAATATCCACCATAGCCAAATAGATTCAAATCATTTAATACAAGAACTATAATACAGCAAAAATAAACGGATACACACACATATATAAATGTTTGTCCTAAACCGTTAAACTGGCTGCTGTTCTTCAGAAAAATCCTTCAGGTCCCACAAATTCTTAGGTTTTTCAGCATTTTTGTGTATTTGAACCCTTTGAACCCTTTCCACCAATGACTGTATGTTTTTGAGATGCATCTTTTCACACTGAGGACAACTGAGGGGCTCGTATGCAACTACTACAGTAGGTTCAAACACTCACTGATGCTTCAGAAGGGAAAAAAAACAAAACAAAAAAACAATGCATTAAAAGTCAGGGTGTGAAAACTTTTGAACAGAATGAAGATGAGTACATTTTTCTTATTTTGCCTAAATATCTTTTTCTTTTTTTTTTATTATTTAGTTCTGCCCTTAAGAAGCTAAAAAGATACTTGCATGTTTCCCAGAAGACAAAATAATTTAAATATATAGTATACCCTGATCTTTAAATTCCAAAAGTTTTCACCCTCCAGCTCTTAATGCATCGTTTTTTCCTTCTGGAGCATCAGTGAGAGTTTGAACCTTCTGTAATAGTTGCATATGAGTCCCTCAGTTGTCCTCAGTGTGAAAAGATGGATCTCAAAATCATACAGTCATTGTTGGAAAGGGTTCAGATACACAAAAAAGCTGAAAAACCAAAGAATTTGTGGAACCTGAAGATTTTTTTTTTTTCTGAAAAATAGCAGGCAGTTTAACTGTTCAAGACAAACAAGGGAGTCATGAACAACTGTCACTAAACACAAAAAAAACAGCTGTAAACTTTTGAAAAGGGTCATTTTTATAAATTAAACTATTTTCTGTTTTATCTGACTCCTGACAACAGTACAAATTGATTCTGAACTTTCTTGAACTTTTGTTCAGTCCAAACAACCTTGAGCTGTGGCACTGGCTGTGCCTGGTGTAGACATGGTGTGAGACTTTAGTGAAAGAACATGTGGTCCAGTTATTAACATATGATTGAAATGTCCATTGACTTTTGACAGGATCACAGTGTAGCTGGGGAGAGTAGACTGTGTCAAAATACTATGTGCTCATACCATTGCTATAAATAGACCTGTGACCTGTGTTACACAAAGCACCTGCATTCATAACTCTTCTCTGCTGCAGCAGATGGAGAGCTCGAATTCTTCTGAGAGACCACGGCTTCTCCAGGACTGCCCAGTTGCTTGCAAGAAACAGGTTTGTCTTTGAAGTTACTCTTGGCTTATGCAGCTTCCTGCTCATTTGTGTGATTCCAAAGTAAAATACCCATCTTGTTTACTCAGAAAATAGATCCTGAATGGGCCACACCTCTGGCTGAGTGGCTTCTAGGGAGCCGTTCGGTAAGCAGCGCTCCTGTAGGACACCACTTGAGCACAAACCCCCAGGACTGGCTGCTTGTTTCCAAGGAATCTCAGGTAAACAGTGTTTTTTTTATTATTCATCATGTGATGATAGTGTGATATAAGAACAGATGTGTGACCTACTTGTTGAGAACCGTTGAATTATTCACTTAACTGTTTTTTTGGAAATGGCACACTGAGTTTTGTTTAATTCCACTTCACAGGAAGAGCGACAGTTACCTGCCTTTGACTTCCAAAAAGCTTGGGGCCAGCTTCAAGACCTTGAGTCGTGGCTTCTTAAGGAGAAATTGCCAGTTCGTGAGCGAACCTGCAGCGGGAGCTCAACCTTCTCAATTGAGATGATTGAGGAAAGTGATTTAAATCTGGATGAGGTGGAAGACCAGCAGGAGAAAGGGGAAGATACTGTTGAGGAAGAAGAGCTCAACAAGTGGCTCATCACTCCAAGCCCGGTCAAACAAGATAAGACCAGCCCGGTGTCTGATGCTGACCGCTTCAAGCAGATCATCAAACCCTTTTACGAGAGCTTCTCCTCCAGCGATTGGCTAACGAAGTCTGACTGCAGCTCTTGCTGTGCCACACGCACCACTGCCGTTGAAATCGAGAACCTTGGAAAGCTCAAGTGCCTGAAGACTCCACCTGTGTCCACTGCCAGCACTCCAGGCACCAGTCCGGATCCCATCGAGATGTGGCTTCACAAGACCATCCCTATCGAGACCACCTGCAAAGCCAACGAGACCTGTGCCAGCTACGCTCAATGTGTCTGTGACGACAACTGCGGAAAAGAGGCCCTTAGTGCTTGGCTCCTCAAGAAAGAGGGTCGAGATAAGAACGGTGTTCCTGTCAATAAGAACAGCACAAACAAAGCCTCCAGCCACCAGCAGCAGCAGAAGGTTCAAGCCATTCTAGAGGCGTGGCTACACCCAAGCAACAGTGCCAAGTCCCCTTCCCTGACGTCCCTCTCTGCCTGGGTGACCCCGTATATCAAAACCTCAGACTCTGAGAGCTCCACCCAGGAGCCTTTGCAGAATTGGCTTGTGCCAGCAATAAAGCACATAAGCACAATCACTGAGACGCCAAACGAACCAAAGAGCGAGAACACTAAAGAACAAGACAGCAAAGACACAGAGGAGGACAAATGGCTTCTACGCAAGCGGGCCAGTGCACAGGTGAGGCCAATTTCTGTTGCTGACCAACACAACATAAACATATTAAAGGCATAGTTCACCCAAAAATGAAAATTGGCATCAATTCTTCACTTTCATGTCATTTCAAAACGCATAACATTTTCGTTCATCTTCAAAACACAAATCATTTTAATGAAACCAGAGATATATGTTCCTCCACTGAAATGTTATACAATCAAAAAAATACTCACCCCCATGTCATCCAAGATGTTCATGTATTTTTTTTCATGTAAAGTTTTTGAGGAAAACATTCCAGGACTTTTCTCCAAATAATGGACTTAACCCATTGATCCCCATTTAAGTCCACTATATGGAGAAAAATCCTCAATGTTTTCCTCAAAAACCTATTTTTTTTTCGACTTAAAGACTTAAACATCTTGGAGGAGGGTGAATAAATTATCAGGAAATTTTAATTCAGGAGAGAACTAATCCTTTAACAGATTTTCAGGATTGTTACACGTGTAAATATTGATCAACGCACATATATAGGGTACATCAAATATGGTAAACGCAAGCTCCACCACACTTGCTTGACTCATGAAACTCTTTATGAAAAACTCTGAGTCAAAGTTTTAATTGCTTTTAGTGTAGGAACAGAAATCTCCCTGATTTCATTGAAATATCTTTTTGTATGTCAATAATAAATTAACGTCTTCCAGGTTTAGAAAGTCTGATCTAAAGCAAAAGATTGGCGAACCTGCTCCAAAATTTCAGTCTAAATCAAATGATCGGACTTTGATCGGAATAAGCACCTATTTTTTTTATACAAAATTCATGCAATTCGAAAAACATCATACTTTTTTAGCTTATTTCAGTTAATGTCATAAAACTAGCCTGCTAAGCCAGTAGTAGTACTGACAATGACGTGAAAAGATGAACAGATGAACCAAATCAGTTGAGTCATTTATGCTGGATCTGCTCAAATGAATTCAAACTCATGACTTCGATCATTCATTTTAAGCGATTCACTAGCAAAAGCCTGAATAAATTAAAAGAGCCATTCATTTTCGAATTTGATATTGCTTGTAATGATTTTAAAAAGCATGTAGTGATGAGTGAAACGGAGCGTTTCCATTTTGAAACTCTGAATCAGTTAAACCAGTGCATCACAAAATGATTCAGATTGCGTATTGTGAATCATTTGTTTCATATCAGGACTTTGGAGCAGGTTTGTGAATCATTTAAATTAGATTGGGACTTCAAATTGTGCATCGCGAATCATTTGATTTAAATCATTGAGTTTGCAAAGTGATTCACGAGTCAGTTTATATCGAAATCATGTGATTAGCCATACGCAAAGTCCTGATCTGAATCAAATGATTCATGATATGCAAAGTTCCAATTTAAATCAAATGATGTGTGATGCGCAATTTAAACTGATTATCGAACCTGCTCCGAAGTCCCGATCTGAAACAAATGATTCATGATACGCAATCTGATTGGAGTGAAATGGTGAATGCTTTGAAATGGTGAATCAGTTTGTGATGCATCGGTTTAACTGATTCGGAGTTTTGAAACGGAATTCGAAAATGAATGGTTCTTTTAATTTAATCTGGCTTTTGCTAGTGAATGTCTTAAAATGAATGATCAAAGTCACGATCAGTTTGAATCAATCAGAGCAGATCCAGTGTAAATGACTCAATTGATTTGGTTCATCTGTTCCTCTTTTCACACCATTGTCAGTAGTACTACTGACTTAGCTTGCTAGTTTTATAAGATTAACAAAATGAAAATTAAAAAAAAAAATGAAAATGTGCTTGTTGAAAAAATTAAACACATTTCATAGATACATTGTCTTTTAATAATTAAAGCACTTTTCAAGTACCTCTTCAGCAATACTGCTATTGTCAAGGGTTTTCTCAAATTCAAGTACTTTAAGCACCTTGTACGGTGTCACTTTTAAAATTTTGATGCATTTTATATACACATTTCAAATACATTATTCATATTTATATACATACTCATCATAACATGTTTTCTTGTCGTTTGTCCAGGAAAGGCTGGGCCTACCCACAGTATGTGACCTGTTTTCCTGTATGAAGCTCGGTGGAGACAAAGAAAAGTGGCTACATCAAGCAGCTACACAGGTGAGAAAAAACATATGAACATTTTTAAAACTAGAGTTGTTTTTTTACATTCAGATGAAGTAAAACCATTCTTTTCTTTTTTCAGATATGAATGCAACATCCACTGGCTTTTGGAGATTGACTCCAGCGCTATTTAATTGCTGATTCTTGCACAATATTTTTCTTCAGTGCTCTTTAGGGATTCATTCTCTCTGTAATCTTTTGGAGATTGAAAGGGTGATCTGGACTGAAGGTCCTGGCCGGGAGGCAGGGCTTTTGGTACACCATCACTTGAGGAAGTGTTAATGCAGGGGAATTTCTGTGATGTTTGCTCTTATCGGCTTAACGCAGTTAAATTCCAGTAATGTGGTTAAGACCAATGTGTTTATATTATTATTCAGTCATGTGATTTAGAAATCATGAGGAAAATGGACCAGATTGGTGCATACAAAACAAATACATTTTTATTTTTTTCCCTATGGAGGCATAGTGGGAGGGGGGGTTTGGGAAGAACTAAAATAAAAAATAAATCTATATTAATTTTAACCACGCACAGTTACAGCTTTTTTTAATCACATTTCAGAACTCAATCCTGCACATTTGGAAGAAGACATACTCTAAAGCAGAGAATGATTTCCTCTATCATCAGTTCTTTAAATGTATATTTATATAGAATTTTACTATTTTCTGAAGTATGAAATGAGCTTCCCTTGCCATTTATTTCAATGAGTATATTATATACTTTAGTGACATACAAAACTCATACAGCAACTAAACATAGCATAACATCTGTTATTAAAACCTCAAGACATCTGAAAACTCGTGCCTGACATCGAATGTGTAGCAATGCTTGCTGTCAGTCCACCTTTTTCTATGTGTGGAAAACAATCCATCGTAGTTTGCCATTTCTGCTGTGTCATGGGCTACAGCGGCCGACTTTGTTGTGTGGTCTTTGTGTTAGGCTCAAACATGTGGTAAATGTTTAGCACAGAATCACTTCAGTTCTTTTTCAATTGAACTGCTCATATAATAATGACTGGTATTGCTTGATGTCTTGATTAACCACCCTGTGAACATATGACAAGATTTATACTTTGCACTTGCAGAGCAAAGGCTACAAGTGAAACTTGGTAAATTAAACTGCTTTTAGACCGTAAATTCAATTTCATCATTGTCATCTCGTGTACCAATCTTTCACTTAGTAATGGACCAAGGACTTGGTACATAAACATTAACAATGCAAAACTCATGTTTTGTTTTCTGTCAGCATGTGCCAGTGTTGGACTGCAGTATTGCACACGTACATATGTGTAGGTTTATCTCAAATATTGCTTACGTTATCTCTAATGCTTTGAACTTTGTCAACTGAATAAATAAAAGTACATAACTGTGTTTGCTGTTGTAAAGTGCATGATTTCAAGTTTCTGGTTATGCTCACAGAAGAGGAATCTACACGGATAAAATAAAATCACTTAAGGTCACATAAATCTTATTTCAATAACATTTTAGTAAACATTCAGCCCAAGTGCAAAATACATAAAATGAAAACATTTTTATAGCACAGATTTATTAAACCTTTAGCAATATGATGAATATTTACTTCCACATATACATTCTGGTGTCTGCTGATGGAATGACATGGCAATGAGCCCAAGTATCATTTCATGTAATAATGCACATTCATTACCAAATAATACAGCAAAGAATTTTAGTAAACACTCATTATCCATTTCTAGTGCAAAGTTTTGTTCAAACGCATGTTTTTAAACTTAATTACAGTTGGTGAATTACAGACAGCAGTTTTCTACAATTGCTGAGCGTATTACAAACACTGAAAACAAGCAATGACTTGCTGCACCATTTGCTACTTCAGTTACATTAATAAACATACTATCAAATCGACAGTTACGTCAAACCCTTGTCTAATAAATTTAATAAATAGTTTCAAACATATGTTAAATTGTTTAAACATAGTTTCACTCATGTTTAGTATTAAATTATATATTTTTTAGGAGATTGTCATGAATTTGAATCCTTGAAGTGTGGTTCACTGACCTTTACAACTTGGCTTTAAAGGAGAAGTTCCACTTCCAGAATGAAAGTTTTCTGATCATTTTCTCCCCCCGCATGTCATAAGATGTTCATGTGTTTCTTTCTTTAGTTGAAAAGAAAATAAGGTTTTTGATGAAAACATTTAAGGATTTTTCTCCATATAGTGGACTTCAATGGTGGTCAACGAGTTGAAGGTTCAGACTGTAGTTTCAATGCAGCTTCAAAGTGCTCTACATGATCCCAGTCGAAGAATAAGGGTCTTATTTAGCGAAACGATCAGTCATTTTCCTTAAAAAATAAATATTTATATACTTTTTAATCACAAATGCCCAATGCACAAAGATGTGCATGCACAATCATGTTGGAAAGGGCACGCATGGTTTGTTCTACGTTTGTGTACTTCAGTTCAAAAATGTAGAGGTGGGCAAAAAACTCTTTTCTCTTTTAACTTCAAAATCATTCGACATTAGTTTTACCTTTTTTGTCAAGGGCATTTGACTTTCTTTGCATGTTTGCTTTGTAAACACTGGGTCCGTACTTCCGCCGTCACGCATGCGTGATTTTGTAGAGGTTGAGCTAGTGCATGATGAGCATTTGTGGTTAAAAAGTATATAATTTTGAATTTTTCTTAGAAAATGATTGATTGTTTTGCTAGATAAGACCCTGTCTGTATTGTGTAGAGCTCTTTGTAGCTGCATTGAAACTTGTTGATCCCCATTGAAGTCCACTATATGGAAAAAAAAAAAAAAATCTCTTTTCAACTGAAGAAAAAAAAAGACATGAACATTTTGAATGACATAGGGGTGAGTATATTATTAGGAAAATTTCATTCTGAAAGTGAACTAATCCTTTAATGCCAATAGGCAATGCACTTTGAAATTACATTTGGTACTTTGATTTGTCAATTTGACAATTTTGACTAATCTGTTGACAGTGTCTTGACAGAAGATTCAGTAGCGGGTAGGAGAGCTTCCCTTCAGATGGTCCCAGTTATTGTAGAGAGCATAGAGTCCAGATAGCGTCAGCCCAACCAACCCGCCCCGCGCTGCCCCCCGCAAACCTCCTGCAACAAAACAAAAAATAACTTTAGGAAACAAAACAAAACTGAAAAGAAGAATCTGTTCCTCTAAATTTCTCTCTAGAGGAACTTGCTCAACATCTCTGTAAGCTGCAATCATTCTTACTATATTGTGCAATAACTCTTTCAGCTTTCTGTAAAGTCTCCTCACTTATGAGAACTCTTAAAAATAAAGGTTCCAAAAGGGGATTGTCAAAGTAATGCCAGAAGAACCATTCTGGGTTCCTAAAAGAACCTTTTTTCTTAGTTAAGGACATTTAAACAAACCTAAAAACCTTTTGTGCAATGGAAAGTTTCCATGAATGTTAAAGGAGAAGTCCACTTCCAAAACAAAGATTCACATATAATGTACTCACCCCCTTGTCATCCAAGATGTTCATGTCTTTCTTTCTTCAGTCATAAAGAAATTATGTTTTTTGAGGAAAACATTTCAGCATTTTTCTCCATATAATGGACTGATATGGTGCCCCAATTTTGAACTTCCACAATGCAGTTTAAATGCGGTTTCAAACGATTCCAGATGTGGTTGTAAACGATCCCAGTCGAGGAAGAAGGGTCTTATCTAGTGCAACGATTGGCTATTTTAATAAAAATAATACAATTTAAATACTTTTTAATGTCAAATGCTCATCTTGTCTTACTTTGCCTGGACTGTTTTTGTTTTCCGGTTCATGACAGTTAGGGTATAACCGATCGTTTCGCTAGATAAGACCCTTTTTCCTTGGCTGGGGTCATTTACAACCACATTTGGGAAGCCGCATTTATACTGCATTTTGGAAGTTCAAAATCGGGGCACCATATCAGTCCATTATTTGGAGAAAAATGCAGAAATGTTTTCCTTAAAAAACAAAATTTCTTTACGACTGAAGAAAGAAAGACATGAACATCTTGGATGACAAGGGGGCGAGTACATTATATGTAAATCTTTGTTTTGGAAGTGGACTTCTCCTTTAAAGGTTCTTCATGGAACCCCTGATGCGCAAACAGAAACTTTAGCTAATTTTTAAGAGTGATACAGTTTGGGCTGTTGTTTAGATTCACAAAGCACAACACAATTATATAATGACTGATTTATTCCATCTCAGGCATAATTATCACAGAACCAGCCAGATCTAGTCAGTGACCTTCAGCGACAATCTCACAGACGTCATTGGTGTCAAACAGATAGAGAAGAGCTTAACTTCAGCCTGACCCAGAACATGGAGAAGAGCGATAGAGCTTTGAGGAGTGTGAGGACTCCACACCCACCATGAGCTAAGGCATGATAACTGCTGAAAGAACTGATGAATGTGAGTCAATGAGATCCCACCCATCACACACACAGCCCACTGGAATGTTTGAAAATAACGCACCGTCTCTTTAAAAAAGGACTCTCTCTTGCAGTCATGTTGACATATATCTACATTGCAGTTTTCTGTTAATCTTAAACAGAAATGCCCCAAATATGCATCACAACCAAACAACACATCTCAGTAAAAAAAAGCTGTAACTGTTTTTACAGCACTATTATGATCACTGCACATTTCCTGTGAGCTTGTAAATATGTTTGAATATAGCCTGTGACACATGACTACGAAACGTGAGATACCTAAAGTTACGAGTGATCTTGTGGCAGTTTGAATGGCTTGGGACACAATGAACACAAATTGCATTCAAGGCACATGTGACACTAAACTCTGCCAAATGCTTTGGAGCAGAGTAGGCAATGTGCTGCATCACCTCCATGTCCAGGAACTTCCCTTCTAATAACTCTGCAGCAAAGAATGATTGGAAATTATTTTGTGGCATCTGAGTGAAATAGATTTCCCTTAATAGCTCGACAACATCTCTACCTTTATACTAAATGCATTCATTCCACCGATAGAGGAAAACATATTTAGGGAAATTCTGTAAGGTACTTCCTTGTAGGAACAATGACAGTTTGTTTATAACCATCTAATGGCATTCAATGACCTAAATTTAATTCTTTTTTACTACAACATTAGGGTTACAGAAGTACAAATCTTATCGATTTTCTACATACAGAAATTAATTTTTAACAATTCTCTATGGAACAAATCTTCCAAGGTTATAAATCTATAAAACACCCTTCAGTTAAAGCCATGTCTATCTACATTTAACACTCTTTCAAGGCTTTTTCAATATAGTAAAAACAGTAATATTGTGAAATAAATATTACAATTTAAAATAACTATTTTCCACTTTAATGTATTTTAAAATGCAGTTTATTCCTGTGATCAAAGCTGAATTTTCAGCACCATTACTCTAGTCTTCAGTGTCACAAGGTCCTTTAGAAATCATTCTAATTCATTTTCTCAGCAACACCGAACAACATGGCCTTGTCTTGTCTTTTCAAAATACTTTTTTGCTCTAAATCAAACTTTATAATTTTGCAATTCATCTGGGAGTTGATTGGGCTATAGAAAAACAAATAGGGAAAAATTATTCCAAAATCAAGGTCACTGAAAAAGATGATGCTCACTGTTGTACTATAATGTTGTATCGAATTTTTTTAGGAGTCCAAATAATTTCAGGGCAAAATATATGAATAAATATTCCATGACAAAACTCTTAAGCGAATACATATTGCTTAAGCATTATATAATAACATCTCACCGCCTTGGAATTATAAGGTTCTATCTTACATTTTTGTCAAAATTGAGTTATTCGCTCACTTATACTGTGACAACTTATTTACATAATGTGATGTTTCTTTTGTAAGCTGTGTATATTTTTATAAAACAAAAAGGGTTCTATCTATACAAGTCTATGGAATGCAAAAAGCTCAAAATCTCTTTGAAGCTCAATATCTCAAAACTGCTCAGAATGCAGACAGAAGCTTACAATTCCAAGGTGGCAATCTGTTACTGTTATTAATGAGAGTTTTATAAAAGTTGAAGAATGTTTTCAATAAAAGATCTTTTCAAAGCAATGCTTTGAAACAGTTGGAACAAATTTCCACAGAAATTACACAATTTTCCACAGAAAAGGAAGTACACAGCATTGCTGGATCTTCCCCTTCAGTCTGCTGACAAAAGTAATGTTTGCTTCTTAAAGATAACAATGTCATAAACATATACATGATCTACCTGGAGATTTGTAGAGAACGCCTGTTAACGTTCCTGCAGCAATCGTGTTGAGATCGTCCTCTGCCCCTCTGGCTTTCTCAATGATCACACCAAATGCGCTGTACAGCAGAGCTAAACACATAAATATTGCCAGTATAATTATATATATATATATATATACACACACACATTCAACAGAGATTGGGTGTCTGCATTATGACTTCTAAATGAAAAATATTGAGGTTCAAACACAATACAAACACTCAAATGACCAAAGACCCGACTACAAAGATGGAAGAGATTCATTTTGAGGGGGAAGGAGGCTGAAATTCGGCCACTCACCTAATGAACCCAATGTGTTTGCCCATGTGGCACCCTGGCGGGTCACCATATTCAGGACCCTGAATGAGAGAGAAGAATGGAGATTAAGAGTTTAAAACAAAGACACAATTGACCTAAATCACTAATGACTTTGCTTCTAAAGCATCAAGCCATATACAGAAGCAAGGATTTTTTTTTGCCAACAACACAATTCAAATACACAAGCAGGTCTAGGGAAACGGCTCCAGGGGCTCCATAGTACCACATCAGTTTATTAACAGAAAGGTTGTTCTTTGTATAATATTTCTTTTTACAAATATATCTTATGTACAAATAAACACATGCATATTTTTGCTTCATTTCACATGAATCAGCACCTGGACTTTCAAGGTTGACTCATTCAATAACAACTTCCTCAATCTATGTCAGGCTTTAAGGAAATACATTATGCTAGGGTCATCATAACACTTTTCCTTTTTATCCAAACATCCTTTAAATGTGCTGACAGCAGTGTTGTCTTGCACGTAACAGCAGTAGAGCAGCAGACTTTGGCCACCTGTACATGTGAACACGCTTTAATGCAGCCTTGACCATATGATGCATTGGGTCACACAGGTGTGTACACACAGATGTATTTGAGCTATTGATTTAAAACAGCTGTCACAACTTATCTTTAGTGATAACTAAAAAACAACAACAACAAAAAAAACATTATAAAAACTGAAATGAAATGCACAAAATAAGAGTTTTTGATTGAAAATGTCAAGTAAAAAAACTGAAATAAATGTAATAATAATAATAATAAATAAACAAGATGAATCTCGTTGAAAGTTGTTGCTCAAATAATTTATTTAGGCCTGGTAACGGTTACAAAACCACAAACATTGACACAAAAGGAACTAAGTGTTGTAATATCAGGATCAAGTTTGTGTCTTAATCACAAGTCTTGAAATCAGCTATAGTTTTTTTTTTTTCTGTTCAGTAGCTACTGTTGTTCTGTTGGTTGGTTATATTTTAATGGATTGCTATTTCACCTTCACAGGCTATTTATGTTTTAAAAATGATGACAAAAAGCTAACTGCGAGATAAGGATTGACTTTTTGTAATAATAATAATCTTATCATTTCACCACTGTATCTCAAAATTACAAACATTTAATAATTATGACTTTAAAGGTCAAAATTATAAGATAATAATTCATAACTAAAAATAATACACAATTACAATTCTATAAATAATTCTTTAAAAGTACTTCCGATAAAAATTTTACCTTTTTCTTTTTGTGTGTGTCCATCTTTAAAAAGTCTTGCAAAATTTGTCCTGTTCAAAAATGTCTAATAATAAAAATGAGGGAGACAAACAGCATATGTTTCACAAGTTAGTGCTAAAATGTGACCCTGGACCACAAAACCAGTTTTTAGTCAAAATTATTATTTTTTTTGCCAAAAAAAACCAGCATATGTTTCACAAGTTAGTGCTAAAATGTGACCCTGGACCACAAAACCAGTTTTTAGTCAAAATGATTTTTTTTTTTGCCAAAAATCATTAGGGTATTAAGTAAATATCATGTTCCATGAAGATATTTTGTACATTTCCAACCATAAATATAACAAAACTTATTTTTTGATTAGTAATATGCATTGCCAAGAACTTCATTTGGACAACTTCAAAGGTGATTTTCTCAATATTTAGATTTTTCTCAATATTTAGATTCCAGATTTTCAAATAGACGTATCACGGCCAAATATTGTTCTACCCTAACAAAAATATACATCAATGGAAAGTATTATTTATTCAGCTTTCATATGATGTATAGATCTCAATTTATAAAAAACTGACCCTTAAGTCTGGTTTTGTACTTATACGACAACTTGGTCGTGTCTGGATTTACAAATGTAGATGCATCTGTTTCCCAACACAGTATTTCTTTCATTTTTTTTTTTGACATTCTCCATTTCTTTGATATATACTGGTTGATTAAAAGCTTGAGGTCCAAAGGTGGGATTTAGCATCCACTGATTCTTTACGCAAGAGCTTTTGTTTTTTGTTCTGCTTTCTTCATTTTGTGACGTCTCATTCAGTATGAAAACCCCCAACGGTTCAATTCAATTGAAAGGAAATATGCACATGACTCTGGTTGCAGTGGAATGTGGCACATCACCACAAACCAGACATGAGAATTAAGAGCTCAGTGTAGTTCGTCTGCCTATTCATGAATTGTGATCCACTGACATCACGGAATAACCTTGTATTATACCTGACCGCACCTTTACCAGGAAATACACTTCTGCGTTATTGTTCCTATGAAGGGCACAGTGCACACTGTAGTGAACACTGCCCTCTGCTGGTTAACTGCTTACAAGCGCATGCAAGGTGTAGAACAGGGGTGCTCAACCCTGGTCCTGGAGATCAACTTTCCTGCAGACTTCAGCTCCAACCCTGACCAAAAACACCTGAACCAGCTAATTAGGATCTGAAGGAGCTCTTGACAGGTGTGTTTGATCAGAATTGGAACTAAACTCTGCAGGAAGGTCGATCTACAGGAACAGGGTTGGGCACCCCTGCTGTAGAAAGATGTGAAAGAATGAAGAAATACAAAAACAAAATCAATGCAGTAGATAATCCTGTTTAACTTATCTGGGAAAATGTCATTAAAGAGAGACTACGAAAGTCTATTTCCACAACATGAGGGGAAAAAAAAAAATAAATAAATAAATAAAAAAATCAAGCTTTAGTAAATAAGAATTATGACAGAACAGATATTAAATTAACTGCAAAAAAAAAAAAAAGAGAAAAAAGTCCAAATTATGAGACACAGCGATATAAAGTTATGTAAAAAGGCAAAATTATGAGATACAATGTCGAAATTATGAGATGAAAAATGTACTATTTATGTCATAATAACACCTTATCACATAATTTCACCACTTTTTTATCTTACAATTTCAGGACACCCATGTAAAAGAGATTTTTAATCTCAGTTTTTCCCAGAGATTTTTTTTTTGGTTAAACAAAGGTCAAATAATTATGATGTACGAGAAACTAGAGATAATCTGAAATGATGACATTAAAAGTTGAATACTTTGTAAAAAGTTGATTGACTTCTTTTCAATTCTAACTTATAACTTAGTCATTTAAAAAAATGACATAAAAACGTCAATAAAAACTGACATATAATATTCAGTTCATCTGCAGTTATTTTATTACAGTAATCTTGACTGTTTTGATAATTACAATTAAATTTGCAGTACTCACTGTACATTGCGAGGTTTAGACCAAGCCATGTTTCTGGTTTCAGACAAGCCCATCCTAAGTCCATTCACGGCCCCAAATACAGCACCTGTATGCGAGTACATACATTTTAATTGTAATTAAAATTACAAAAATAATTAATAATTATAATTAATTAAAAACAAACTAATTTAAAAGCAAATACAATGTGGGAGAAACTATGTGTGAGGAAGAAGAGATAAGACACCTGTGATACAGCATCCTCCGATTGTAAAAAAGGCCAGCTCAAAGCGTCCTCTTGTTTTGTTCGCTCCAGTGGGTAAAATAAATTCATCTGTATCCTGTGAGCACATAATCATGACAGACATCCATTAAATCTCATATGTGACCCTAGACCACAAAAATGCCAAAAACCATTAGGATATTAAATAAAGATCATGTTCCATAAAGATATTTTGTAAATTTCCTACTGTAAATGTATCAGAACTTAATTTTTGATTAGTAATATGCATTGCTAAGAACTTCATGTATAACTTTAAAGGCAATTTTCTCAATATTTAGATTTATTTGCACCCTCAGATACCAGATTTATACAGCTTTCAGATGATGTTTAAATCTCAATTTAAAAAAAAAAAATTGATCCTGGTTTTGTGGTCCAGAGTCACATATATTCAAAACAAATAAAGGCAGCTGAAACCACAGATCTCAGACCTCACCTGTAAGAGATACCTGGGGTCCACATTAAGGTATGGAGAGAGAGGACTCATGCCTGTCACTGTTAAAAAAAAAAGGAACTTTAGTAAGCCACTGAATCATATGTACATCTAGTAAAATAATATAGGAGACTTACATGGCACTCCAGCGAGCTCTGTCTTTGAATACTGCGGGCCAGATCCAAACAGACCGAAGCCTCCTGGACTTCTTGAGCCTGTGCTAGATGTTTCTGATGGCTCCTTATCCATGTCTAGGTTCAGAAGCTCCTGCTCCTTTTTACTCAGTTAAACATTTAAAGATATGCTTAACTTATAGGAATAGCTCTGCGCACAACTTACTGTTAGCCAACAAACATCGGAAAACAAATGTAATCTGTTCCCTGACGAGCTTTAACTTAGCAGGTCAAATAAGGACTCTGGCTGTCTGCTTAACTGCCTGACAATTGGTCTTTTTTCAACACAATCAAATGGTTTAATTCTTCAGCATTTTCACTTGTGCCAGTTTTGTGCTACCACTGCATGGCGACTGTTTAACTGCAGCGCTTCTTGTTTGCCGTAAAGTAAGCTGTCGGCGGTCATTAAACTAACCATCACAAGCAGTTCTCATCACTCAAACCCATACATTTAGCATTTTACTACATTATAATATATATAAAAAAAAAAAAAAACAGCCCGTGTGTTAATGGGGATAAACGGTGAGTATGAAATAAACTTGTAAGGCTTTACCGAAGCACATCCACGACAGTTTTTGCGACAGCAAACAATTTCTGGCCAGATAAACATATACGGAAAATGAAACTAAAGCGATTTGGGAATCAGTATCAAAGGAGTTGGATGATATGATAAAACTGCTAACTCTCTGTGGCCTATTTTATCTTCAGAAATGTAAAGCTACTGATTGTGTGCCCAATTTAAGGATTATTATTATTTTTTTTATTTATCTGAAACTATTCTATGAGTCTCTTTGCTCATCACTTAGAAAGAAAGCTGCTATTCTTTAAAGTTGACTTTTTTATGTGTAATTATTTATTGTAGTTTTTTTATTTACTTATTTTTTATTATAGATGTTTATGTTAAGTTTTTATCTACTTGTTATATATATATATATATATATATTTTTTTTTTTTGGCCTAATAGAATATCATTGTTTTGTATTGTGGTTGTGTATGTATTTTATTGCTTTGCATCAACCTGAGTCACATATGTTTTTTTTTGTATGTATCCCCTGTGAATGTTGTGTTAAATAAATAAATAAATAAATAAATATTATAAGTTAAAAAGTTAAACTAAAGCAAACTCATTTGGAGATGTGCAGAGCAGCTGATAAGATACAGATAAATTACGTATTAATAAAAATAATTAATGTAAAAATTAATAAAAAGTTTCATATAAAATAACGTATTAAATTTATCTATATATCTCTGAGTATCTGCGGGAATATGAAACCTGTTACTGTAATGTCTTAAAGGATTTCTTACTATTTCAGTTATTAATAAGTAAATGTTTTTTAATTTAATTTGTTTTGTATGAATATTTAGTGTTGAAATTGTCATAATTTCACAACTTTATGAAATGATGTTTTGAATTATTTACACAAATAATAATTTTTTAAGTGGCTCCAAACCCCCTTTTTTTTTATTTTACACATTACATAAATCAAATAATGAACATTATATTTTATATAGCTAAAATCAAAATAGCTATTAGAGCATTTAATATTATAATAAAAATTTTTCTCCTTTTTTTACTTTGGCATTTATTGTTGTTGTTGTTGTTGTTGTTATTGTTATTATTATTATTGATGGTATTTTTCTTATTTAATAGTTTGCATTTATTTGTATAAAATTAACCAATCAAAAAAAGTTGCTAATATTTTACTATGGATGGACATTTTCTTGGTATTATGTTATAGCCTATGCATAATCATAAAAAATACTGTGATTTCATATGGCCAACAGATTTTCTGTTGCTCGTTTTGTGTCGTTCAATATGAGATATATTAATTCAAAATACATAGTGCAGTTAAATATGGTTGTGAATGAGTCATTTTAAAAAGGAAAATGTGTTATTTATTTATTTATTTATTTTCTGTGACTAGGTAAAAGCCAATTTATAGTCCTTTTTAATTACTTTGTATTCATACTGTTATGAACTGTGTTCATTCTGTTTATAAGAATACTATTTTTTGTAATGTAATACTTTTAATAAAATAAAAAGCGTATTTACAATGGAATGCGGAAGTCCATCCATATGGTATACACATCATCAGTGACGCGCCAAGGTTGTGAAAAAAATGACATCCGTGACGTCATCGGTGATGATCTGACAGAGGTGCGGCAGAACCGAACCGATTTCCAACGACCAAACAGCACATTATATGCTTGGTAATTACTTTAAAATACATTTTAACCGACTTAGAAGCGTGCAAAATATTTAAACAATGGACGCGTTTGAGTAATCAACAAATGTAGTGCAGTGATGGGACAGGAAGACGCGTTGTGAAAATATTACAGTGGTTATAGTGGCTGTACTGAGGAATTTAAATACATCTGAGATCATGGAGTCACACCGGCCATATGTCACTCTCTGAGTCTTTGTCAGAATTATAGCTTTTGTTCTATCGGGAGATTAGATTACGGTCTTTCTGAAGTGTATTTCAGTTTTTCAGCTGCTTCAAGTGAAGCATCCGTGGCTTACGAGTAAGCGATCAAAAGGGATTTTATTCACTGAACGGGCTCACGGATTGTCTGTCTTCTGTCATGCATACATTGAAATGGTCAGTGATTATAAAATATACTTTGGAGCACCGTAAGTGCGAGTTATTTCAGCACGAGCTGGCAGTAGTACAAAAAGTACAGCCTGTACACATCGTATTCAGTTTAAGTATTTGTGTATCTGGGCCTCGGCGCGAGAAATACGCTTAGATCGTTTATCTGTGATGTTGAATATGTGTTTAATTTTATGGCGGGCCGATTGAATCCTGGCCATTATAATATGTGTACAGTCAAGCTATGCCGAACGACAAGGTCAGAATGATTCATAGCGCCGTTCTTTCTACATTTTAGTATTGAGACCTTAAAACGTATTTGATGTGAATATGTTAAACAGTTGAATTTAAATGCAATGCATTAAGAGGCAAAATACAGTTGGACACACTCGGTTGCAGCCCCATTTAATCCTTTCCCAGAATGCACCGTGTCAATGCACAGTTGTGTTTCCTGTTTACCGTTGTAACGCTTTTGTTTGGCTGTTTTTTCTTTATTGTCGAGGTTTCAAGTATATTGTTATGGATTTATTTTACCGCGATTGAGCAAAGAAGGTGAGTTTATAAATAAACAAGCCTATCGTAAACACGGGAAAATGCGAGATCGGCGAGACTTCGCGGCATCCCGCTGATGAGGAAATACCCTGGCGCGAACGTCCGCTTTCATTTTACAGTTCGACATATTATCGCGTTCCAAAGGATTTGACAGATTTCGCCCGACCTGCAAAACGATTCTTCAGGAGGTTCTCAGAATATCACTGATTCTTCTGAACGGTCTCCGAATGTCGGAATGATTCTTCAGAACGTTCTTTAAATGTCAGAATGATTTCTTTGGATGTATTCCAAATATCAAAATGATTTTTCTAAACGTTGTTAAATGTCAGGATGATTCCACGGAATGTTCTGTAATGTTAGAATGAATCTTCAGAACGTTATTTTAAATGTCATAGTGATTCTTTAGAGTATTCTGTAAATGGCAGAGTGATTCTTCAGAACATGCTGTAAATGTCAGAATTGTCAGTGTGGAACCTTCTCTAAATGTAAGACTGATTCTTCAGAACGTTCTTGTTTGGATCTCATAAATGTCAAAAGAAAAGTCTGTTTGATGTTTGTTAATGGTGCAGATATATTCAGGGTTCATTATAGCTGCAGCCATGCATATAAGCTTAAAAATCTAAAAAAAAAAAAAATTATATATATATATATATATCCATGCAAGAGGAAGTAACATCTTGCATCATAGATCATGAGTCTTCAGCATGTTGTTTTCTTTTTCCAGTAATCTGAGAGTAATGTAATGCTGATATACACTACCAGTCAAAAGTTTTTCAACAGTAAGATTTTTTTTTCAAAGTCTCTTCTGCTCACCAAGCCTGCATCTATTTGATCCAAAAACAGCAAAAACAGTAAAAATCTGAAATATTTTTAATATTTAAAATAACTCTTTTCTATTTAAATATGTTTAAAATGTAATTTATTGCTGTGATTTCAAAGCTGAATTTTTAGCATTATTACTCCAGTCACACGATCCTTCAGAAATTATAATATTCTGATTTGCTGTTCGAACAACACATTTCAAAGCATTCAAAATATTTATTATTATTATTGTTATTATTAGGTTGAAATCAGCTGAGTAGATTTTTTTCAGGTTTCTTTGAATAGAAAGTTCAGAAGAACAGCATTTATCTGAAATAGAAATCTTTTGTAGCATTATAAATATCTTTATCACTTTTGATAAATTTAAAGCATCCTTGCTAAATAAAAGTACTAATTTCTATAATTTCCCCCCTGTGGAACTTTCTATTCATGATAGAATTCTGAAAAAATGTACTCAACTGTTTTAAATACTGAAAATAATAATAAAAAAATGTTTCTTGAATGGCAAATCAGCATATTAGAAAGATTCCTGAAGGAAATGTGACACTGAAGACTTGAGTAATGATGCTGAAAATTTAGCTTTGATATTTCAAAGTTTCACTGTTTTAGCTGTACTTTGGATTAAAAAAAATGTGCAAAAGAATCTTTAAAAAAAACAAACAAAACAATCGTACTGTTCAAAAACTTTTGACTGGTAGTGTACATGGAGTAATATTACCCAACGGCCATTAAAACATCAATTCAACTCAATATCTTTTCAAAATGAATTAATTTTATGAACTTTTTTTTTAAATACATTTAGTCTTATTTGAATTGACACAAGGGGTGGATAAACAGACTAATTATCAGACAGTAATGTCCAAAAATAGCCAAATACTGGCAGATGTTTGTTATTATTCCTGGTACTGTTGTTGAACTTAACATTTTTTTTTGCTTGTTTATGTTTCCTACTAGGATTTGCTGAGGTGCAAATTAAACCTGGAATAGTCGCAGCTCCCCAGTGAGAAAACAACAGAAGGGCCGTGAAGATCAGCCCTAATGGAAGAGACAGAAACAGAGCTGATCTGCTCCGAGCAGGAAGCTTTAGGAGCAGACTTCATCACGGTGGAGCTCGACACCCAGCCCATCGAATATGTGGTCAAGTGGGCCGAGGTTGGTTCAAAATTCACAATAGCCTGTGTGAAAAAGGATTTGGACGAGGCTGCTTGCTTCACCTCCGACCAGATGGTGAAAATAGAACCGGATGAGACGTTCTTCGTCCCTTACGAATCGGTGTACCCTGAATGTGACGACGCAGATCCAGATCTGATCGCGACGCACGAGGAGGAGGTGGGCAGCGAGTCAGACTTCAACGACAACACGGAAGCGGGGAACAGCCAGCTGTGCGAAGAGGAGGACGTTACGGATATTTGCTGGGAGAAGGAAGTGTCTCATGCTAGAACGTACAACTGCCGCTTTTGCGGCAAGAGCTACAGCCATTCCTCCAGTCTCGCTCGCCATCTGCACGTCCACTCGGATAGATCAACCCTCACCTCCTCGAAAGATTTCAGCAAGTTGGGCGACAAAAAATCTCTGCAGTGCAATATATGCGGGGTGAGGTGCAACGGCAAGCGGCTTTTGGCGATTCACAAAAAATGCCATAAAACCAAAAGACTGCATACGTGCAATACATGTGGCAAGTCATTCAATCACAGCTCTAGTCTGTCGCGACACAGGCTGATCCATAAAAAAGGCTTGGATAAAAACGTCAGACCCTTATATCCGACTCCAACCCCAGCTCCCATCATGACCCAGCACAGCTTCCCATCAGCCCACGGCACGAATAAAAGAACGATCTCCTCAGGCGAGCGAGAGAAGCAGTATCAATGCGCGCAATGCGACAGGGTCTTCAGCCACTCCGCCGCCCTCTCCAAGCACCAGGTGGCCCACGTGCGACAGCTGCTCAACTCGTACACGCACGGCAAAGACTCGCTCGACAAGTCGTCAGACCTCAAGATCCGCCTGAAGCTCTGCTCCCGTGACAAGCCCAACTACTACACGCTGTGCAAGAAGAACAAGCACAGTAAAGGGGGCAAGAAGAGGCAGTACCTGCCGAATGAGGAGCGGCCGTACCCCTGTCGATTGTGCAACAAACGCTTCAGCCACACCACCAGCCTCTCGCGGCACGAGTACTCGCACGCCAGCGGCAAGTGCTACGCCTGCAACGTCTGCAAGAAGACCTTCGTTCGGCTCTCCAACCTCAAGCAGCACCAGCAAACGCACGCTACGGGAAAACTCTACAAATGCCCACAGTGCGGGAAAACTTTTGTGCACTCCTCCAGCTTCTCGCGCCATAAGAAGGTCCACACGATGATGAAACTGGCCCCGAAACAGGAAGACATTAAGTGCGAGGAGGAACTGGTCATCGATGAGGTGGCCCCGCTGGAATACGAGTCTGAGTGAGAAAGACCAAGTTCTGGAACTGTCGAGGCTTAGCTAATGGGGAAAAATGTTGTGTTTTTGCTGTTTTTTTTGCTTGTTTGTTTGTTTGTTTTTTTTGGGTTACCCCTCATTCTTATTTTGTGAAAACATAATTTGGGTGTGGCTTCCCTGGCTGTGTGGTTTCAATTTAATATTCATGTTATTAAACTCGTTTTGTCACCTTTAAGATATATATATATATTTTTGGTTGACATTCCCTTTTGTTTTGTTCATTCAGTTTATGTGTAATTTATGTCCCTTAATATTTAGCCATCCACAAGAAAATCAACATAGAAAAGCAGATGGCTTTGGCAATGCAGGTGTTATTTATTTTTCTTTTTTTTTAATGTTTGCACTGAATTTGAACCCAAAATAAAGTACTTACTGATGTGTTGGTTGGAATAGAAGGGGATGAGGGGCAAAGGTAATATTAAATTCAAGTTTGTTAGAGTTTTGTATGCCAGAAGTAAATTTATATGCAATTTACTTGAACGTTGTGCGGTTTAAATCACTTAATTTTCCTGTAATTATATTTAGTGACCTAATATCTTAGACCAACAAATTCAAGGCTTTGAAGTCTAGAGACAAAAACAGGTTTTGCTGTTTGGTTTTATGGGATGTTAAAAAAATCTTATACAGTTGCTGGACAAGTGCAAGTGGTGAAGCTTGTACTTGTGTTTTGGGGTGTTTCGATTGTTCTGGATTTGACTTGTTGTCTTTGGTACTTATTTCCTGTTTGATGTTCTTTTGTCAAAATATGAAATCCATTGTATCCATGGAGGGTATTTATGATAATAAATTCAATGCTTATTGGACATGGACTTGTACGGATGCACTTAAACATATTGTTGATAATAATTTGTGTGTGTGCACTTGAATGACTATGAGAAAAGAATATACCCGCAAAATGTGTGCTTTTTACTTCTGCTGTATATGTGTACAAAGTTGCAGTTGCAAAAAGAAGTTCTATCTGATTTATTTTTCTGTATCTTCATAAGTTATGGAATAGCCAAGGGATTTCATATTTTAACAAGCGTTGCACTATTGTATTTATAGACAGAAGCACTACAGATTTAGGAAATTGGAACGCGACTTCGGATCTCCCGGTTTAAACCTCAAACGAACGAGGCACGGAAATATCTTCCATGCATTTTGAAAAATTGATCAAGTGCCCTCAGCTACTTTGTGCAAGACCAAAGCTCTTCGATGCAACACTGAAGACCTGCAGTTCAGCTCATCAAAGGTGTTTAATCAGCCTCGTGTTCGATGTTCATACGCGTCTGGACTTTTGCTCACCATTTTCTGTCTGAATGGAAATTGAATAGCAATTACTAACCTATTTATGGTGTTTGAGATGTTTGGGATGCAAGCACAGATGACTCTGTTACACCCAGAATGATGTTATTAAAAAAGAAAAAAGCTCTTGGTACTCTGTTTTCTTGAAATTGTTGGTTGTTTTTAAATATTGCCTTTGTTCTGAAAGCATAAGTCATATCCCCCAGTCTTATTGTTATGAATTATTTCCGATAATATAAGGTTTATCGCTCTCCTGTCCGCACTTTTCATGTTTTGATTTAATTTTGTCACTTTTCTTTTTTAATTGCTGTAGCTATTTCATCTCTTAATGCAGCAGACCTACATCTTATATAAAGATGTATGTTTTTGTATTGTGTTTGCCATTAGATAACAGTTTAAGAGTTCTGTCTTGCATTTTTGTAATAAATAATTCGTTCATGAATCGGTGGTCTATCTGAATCTATTTGCTTAAGCTTCATAGTGTCAGTATGGTTCAGTAATTTCAAACACAGATTTAGACAGATTTGTGAACAATATTTGAGAGAAATAGGCCTTTTGTGTACATAGAAAAAGTCTTAGATCTTTGAGTTTACCTCATGAAAAAACAAATGTGTTGCGTTTATAATTTTGGTCAGTGTAGTTGAAAATCTGGAATCTGAGGGTACAAAAAATCTAAATATTGACAAAATTTCCTTTAAAGTTGTCCAAATTAAGTTTTTAGCAATGCATATTACTATTCAAAAAAATGTGTTTTGATATATTTACAGTAGGAAATATATAAAATATCTTAATGGAACATGATCTTTTCTTAATATCCTAATGATTTTTGCCATAAAAGAAAAAAGAAAATTATTTTGACCCATACAGTGTATTGTTGGCTATTGCTACAAATATACCCGTGCTACTTATGACTAGTTTTGTGGTCCAGGGTCACATATTACATTTTATTGCCCTATTTGCTCATCTAATTAATATACCAGGCTGTGCCTGTTAAACAAGTCCTTGCTCAAATTTCCACCTGTAGTTTTCGCCTGCAGTTCTCTCATCGGCCAAAAGATGTCAGCAAAAGACAATTTAGGGAAAGGTAAGGTAACGCAAACATTGTAAGTGCAAGAACAACTGTGCCACAGTGCCAATATGCCTAACGTTTTATGATTCACCTTTACGTGATTTGAGGGCCAATGCTGATTCTCAAGAAAAATGCACAGATGTATAAAAATGTATCTTCCTGTTTACAAGTAAAGCTTTATATTGTGACTGTAGGCAATTTTATGTGAAACTACAGCTTGTAGATTATTGGGTAATGCAAAGAGCTGTTGAAAAAGCCATATACTGAAATACCTCTTACTTACTTCTGTAAAATGAAAATGTGAAAAAAGATAGCAATGTTAAACATTAAGGACATAAAGGACCATTTATTACTATTTACTTAATGTCTGACAAGGTACGTCTGTGTACAGTTATAAACACCTAATTCAGTAATATACTGACATTATTCATAAAGTATGAAATTATGTCTTTTATTAATGTAAAATGCATTGTTTATATGAGAAAGTAGAAGTATAATATCATTATAGATAAAGTGGCAGTAATATCCAGCTAAACATTTCATTTGGATAAGACAGAATCAGTTCATTACCATATTAATAATAATCTACAAAAAGTGTGGTATTGACTGATGTTTGACAGCACACAAATCCACAAAACAAAGAAATATATCTGTTATTAATAAGTATAAGCTGCTCACAGAAGTTCAGGAACTGTCAAGGCTGAGCTAATGGGGAAAAATGGTGTGTTTTTGCGTTTTTTTTTTTCTTTTTTTTTTTTTTTGGTTGACATTCCCTTTTGTTTGTTCATTCAGTTAAAGCAAGCCAGCTGTGTAATTCACAAGAAAAGCCATCCACAAGAAAATCAACATAGAAAAGCAGATGGCACTGGCAATGCAGGTGTTATTTATTTATTTATTTATTTATTTTTTATGTTTGCACTGAATCTGAACCCAAAATAAAGTACTTATTGATGTGTGGGTTGGAGTAGAGGGGGATGAGGGGCAAACGTAATATTAAATTCAAGTTTGTTAGAGTCTTGTATGCAAGAAGTAAATTTACATGCAATTTACTTGAACGTTGTTCCATTAAGTGCGGTTTGAATCACTTAATTCTCCTGTAATTATATTTAGTGACCTAATATCTTAGACCAACAAATTCAAGGCTTTAAAATTTGGAGACAAAAAATGGTTTTGCTGTTTGGTTTTATGGGATGTTAAAAAAATTTTATACACCCACCTTGCAGGATTCAGCTTCATGCTCACGTTCGTGAAATGATTCATTCAGAATCTTTGCGAACAATCTTGACATATTCAATCGAACTGAATTGATCAAAAGTTTGTTTTCAAAGAGCTGTATACTGTCAGAAAAAAGGTACAGTTCTGTCACTGGGGCGGTACCCAAAAGTAGCTAAGTTAAAAGGTACATCTTTGTACCTACCCCTATAAGGGTACATATTAGTATCTTAAAGGTACATTTTAGTACTTTGAAAGTACATATTGGTACCTTAAAGGCACATATTAGTACCTTTTCATTTTTGTACCTTAGGGTATCACCCCAGTGACAGTTACAGAACTGTACCTTTTTTTTTTTTTCTGAAAGTGACCGATCCACAAAGCATTTGCTTTTTTATTGGCTTTTTTTTCTTCCTTTTTTTTCTTTAAAGGTGTCCTATTATGCTCTTTTACAAAGTCTTGATTTTGTTTTGGGGTGTACTAGAAGATGCTTTCATGCTTGGTGGTTCGAAAAATGCATTATTTTTAACATAATTTACATTATTACAATACCCTTCTAGCCCGGCACATAAGGCTGGATTAGTTCCGGGTTTAATGAAGACCCGCCTTCTGAAAAACGAAATGTGTTGTGATTGGTTAGCTGTCTCACAGCATCGCGATTGGCGAACAGCTTAGATGGCATTTCGGTACTGCCACGCCCTTGTCAAAGAAGCAAGTTCGGTGTACAACTGTTAGCACAAGCTAGAATAAAGTGATTCTTATGTTTTAAAGGGGTCATCGGATGCCCGTTTTCCACAAGTTGATATGATTCTTTATGGTCTTAATGAAAAGTCTATAATATTCTTTGGTTAAAAATTCTCAATGGTTGTGTAAAACAACACCCTTTTTTTACCTTGCCAAAATCAGCTCTACAAAAATCATCCTATTCTGGTCGAGGCTGCTTTAAATGCAAATGAGCTCTGCTCGCCCCGCCCCTCTCTTCTCTCTGTGGAGTGACGAGCCTGTTTACTTTAGATGCATTTAGCCACGTTTAGCCACTACACTTGCTAACCAGCACATTATTAGGAAAGGCGATCACAAAGATTCATAAAATAAACCCTTATACTCACTTCTGCTGTAGGTGAAGCTGGATCACGAATAACTTGCGCGAACATAGACGGATTTAAGTAGATCGGAAGGCGCATTCCCTTCACAAACAAATGTAATCCACTACATCTTCAGCAGCTCAGATGTCGGGAGTAAATGACGACCACTACGTTAATTATTATAGATTTGTACATACACTGCCAACACGCATTAATGTGTGTAAAAGTGAACTTAGCATCCGGTCCCTTTAAATATGGATATTTTTCTTACAAAAACAAATCGATTAGCTACAGGAGGCCTTTATTTACTCCCTCGGAGCTGTGTGAGGCTCTTTTTATTATGGATGGATGCATATTATTGGACTTGTTTTGGACTGATGAGGAGAACACCCGTCTATGCCGTTCTAAAGCTTGGGAGTGCCAGGATAAATTTTAATATAACTCCGATTGCATTCATCTGAAAGAAGGAAGTCATATATACAGTACCTAGGATGCATGGAGGGTGAGTAAATAATGCGCTACAGTAGTGTTGGGTCCTATCGTCAGCCTGCGAGATCACCAATACATGATATTATCGTGCTGATGTATTTAATTATTTACATACTTAGTTTCATTGCCCAAAACCAGCTCCAGCATAAGGCTAAAAACATATGCGTTATAAGTGAAGCTATCTACACTGTATGATGAATAAATCTCTTACCACACACTGTACACGTCTGCGACGCGTTACGGTTCTAAAGTGGCCACTCTAGTCAATGCTTGTGTTTATATCCGCCGCGCGTTAAATTGGTTCTCCGCGCTGCATTGCTAAAGTTAGGCTAACCCCCCACCTCGTCCCCACCCTCCCTCTAACAATTCAAATTTCTGTGGGCGGGATTTAATTTAATGATATTCTAATGGACCGCGTTGTGACATCATTGCATGTGAAAAACAAATGTTGTAGTCCAAAGGAGCCGTTCATTGTAGTTCTTGAAAAAGGATTTTTAAAAAATGAAATATCTTCTTTTGGAGTCGACTTTGAGATTTGTAACTTTGTAGATTATTTTTATGCCCAAAAATACACAACACACACTGACTAAAGTTCAAAAAGTGAAAAAGCATAATAGCACCCCTTTAAAATATTTAGTGAAGTATAGAAAAATGTACGTAAGTCGGAATATTTACACTCGAGAAAAATAAAATTTCCAGAAACAAGGACGAGCATCTTGTGACTCCTAGACCTCTGACCTACACATAAAATGACTGAAGAGAAAGAACCATTCAGGCACAAACAACTTCCCAGATTTCATGTGTTTTTAAGCAATAACAGCATAGTATTCAGTGGCCACGTTCACACAGCAGCAGAATACAGTTGTCAATACCGTATTTAAGTCCTTAATACAGTTGCATTCACACACTGTATGGTTATTTACGGGCATGACAACCGTATTCTATAACCGAACTCACACCCCTAAATTTTCAGGACTCACAACCGCACTCTTGGAATACACGTGCTGTGAACGGAACAGGACCGGACAACTTGTTGTCTGTCACGTCATTCAGTGCAAGAGAACAAACAAAATGTGCATCTACTGTGTATTGCATGCTTTCATGTGTGGTTTCGATATGCTGTGACGAAAAAATTACCTGTGTCTCATCAGTTCTGTGTTTTGCACACGGCTCGATTGAACTCTTGTCCTGTCAGAAAGTGCTTTTTAGTGACTTTTAGTTTTATAGACATCACCATCTTTGATATTACTTTGGTCACTGTTGCTATGGTTACTCGTAAGGAATACGGGCTTGACCCCCGTTGCACATCCATACAGAATATTCGAAAAGCGATTGTAAGCTGCTGTGTGAATGGGACATTTCGAGACTCACACACCTGTAAGTAAATGCGGTTGTCAATCCCAAAAACTGACAGTGTGAACACGGCCTGTATTTTACAATACCTGTACTAAGACATTATCAAGACAAAACAACTTTCTTCACTAACATAGGTTGAAGTCAGCTAAAATGGGCCACATGACTTATAATACCATCAGATAAGCTATGCATGAGATCTAATGATATTTTTATAAATTAGCATGGGTTTAAATATATATACAGGGTTCCCATGCTTCTTGAAAGTACTTGAAAGTAATTGAATATCAGACACATGGTTTCAAGCTCTGGAAAGTACTTGAATACAAATAAAGGTCCTTGAAAGTGCTTGAATTAAATTTTAAATAAATTTTGTTTAGTAGAATGGTGCTATTTCAAAAATGTTCCTATATGCGCAGTCAAAGACTAAATGAGTGACAGTGTCAAATGATTGGGGTGGAGATGGGGTAGCACGAGAAAAAAATCTTAGCATGCGAGCTGATGCGCACATTACACTGCCCTGTATGAACCTTTGGAGAAGCAGTGCATTTGTGAATGAAAACTACTGCGCTATGAAAAAATATTTAAAAGCATCAGTGCAAATGACCTTATCAGCATATTTGTGCTTGAGCTGAGGGGAGCTTCAAAGGTTTCTAACGTACTTACAATGTTTTTGCAATGGTGAGTAATGTATCACAGACATATGTTGCTGGTCAAGGACCAGCATGAACCAGCAAAGGATCAGCATAAACCAGCTAAGGACCAGCATAAACCAGCAAAGGACCAGCTTAAACCAGCATCAAAACCTACCTAACCAGCATCCCAGCATCAAAACATACCTACCAGCATATGCTGGTTTTTTCACCAGGGTCGCGATGAAGGAAGGAGAGAGACAGATTTATTGATTATGGGAGTTTGCAAACGATATTGATTTAATACAACAGTTCACTAAACAGGAAGTTAATATTAAGTGACTTGCATTGTCTGAACACTATTGCCTGATTTTGCTCTATTTCGTCAACAAAAATTGTTTCAAACATGCATGAATGGATATTTTTAAATGAATCTGATTTAATTACCCATTCATAAAGACAGTCACGTGCTTTGTTCCTGAATGAATCATCCATTCGAACGAATCAATTCAATGAACGATTCAGTGATAAAATCAGTGACTTGCCGCCACCTACTGGCAGTTTTACTTTCATTTTAAAGTATCTTTTCTGCTATTTAAATCATTTAGTGTTTCTATAGTCAAAATTGTACATATAAAACATTAACCTCAACATAAATTTATGAATATCATTGCACTCATGTCACTGCTGAGCCTCATTAAACCATCTGAAAATACACTTACTAGCCACTTTTGTTCTTCTGTGCCACCTCTGTAGTACATTTTTTTTTATACTAATTTCATTTGATTGGTAATTTATTCTACTTGTTTTTATTCTGTTGTTTTAATTAGAAATTTTAAAAATATATAAATATATATTTTTGAATTTGGCAAAAGACGACATACTTTCAATAAAGTTAGAAAAATGCCATTACAAAGGTAAAAACTAAATTTCCTGTAAATCACTTTAAGGAGTCAAATATCGTCTATTATTTGATCAGAATTTGATTATTGATTAGAAGGTGCTCCTGAAATTTTTGACTGTGCTCCTAATTTTTTTAGAATTAAAAGAAAAGTAAGTGTAGAGTCCTGTTTAACCGTTTTTTATTCATTTAAAAACTGAGAAATTCTTTCGAATTTAAATCTTTTAGAAAAAAAAAAACAGTTTGATGCACAGAATATACATTTTTATCAATATTTGAGAAATTCACAATTCCTTTGAAAATGACAGTTCAAAATGGTCCAAATTTATGAAACCTACACATTACAAACCTTGTTACTCTGAAATTTTAAATATAAATGTTAAGTGTAAGTGGAAAGTACTTTCATGAAGCTACATATGCTGGTGTGTGAATTTGATAGGTGTTTGATATAAAATAAATGGTGCTTTAAAAAGTCCTTGAAAGTCCTTCAATCTGGTGTTCATGAAAAAGTGGGAACCCTGTATATATTTAAATTTTAGTTTTTTTAAATGTGAAAAAGTATAATTGTTTTAAAATTATGAGAGTTAGAGTATCAGCGGGAACCTTCTTGAGCCACGGCAAAACATTCAAGTAAAATGGGCCAATATAAAAAGAGAACAACACAGGTAATTTCAGCTGAAATCATTTTATTTTTAACAGTAAATTGACATGATTGTCTTAATGTGTGCCATATCAACAACACCATGTATTTCATTAAATAGAAAGTTGAATATTTCATTAAACAATACAGTTAAAAATGAACTGATCATGTTGTATAGGTGTGTGTTTCTGTGCATTGTCTTTTGTGTGCATGTATGTGTCTATGCCTGTCAAATATTTGTCAAACTTTTTGTTAAAGATTAGAACATCTTTGACCAAAAAACAACAACACAAAAACACTTTAGCATTTGCTGTAGCTGTCTCACTGTATCACTGTAGCTGTTTTCTTTCTTTGCTTGTTTTTGAAATTTTTCTTATATATATATATATATATATATATATATATATATATATTCTGTGTAAAAGAGAGTGTGTGTGTGTTTGCAGCCCATTTTACTGACATATTAGCTGAATCATAGTGCAATTTTAGCTGAAAATTTTGCTCCATTTGAGCTTAACCAGCCATTTCTACCTAAAATGACCTTTTTCACAAAAAAACATGGTTACTATAGTTAAACCATGGTAGCTACAAATTAACCATGTTTTTTGTATTCTAACTATAGTTTAACCATGGTATTTGTAGTAAAACTGTGGTTTTACAAATGGTAAACAATATGCTAAAAAACCATGGTTGCTACACTTTTACTATAATAAAACCATGGTTAATTTTCATAAGGGTTTAGAGACTTAATTCTTAAACATCACAGCTTACAGATTAATGCTAAATGTTATTGCGCTGTAAATTAAGAAAAAAAAAGTAAAATTGCAACGCAGGAATGCATTTTCTCATTTAAAAAAATAAATATATGTATTATTATTAATAACAAATATATTTTTAATATATTATTATATTTTTTATTACTCTCAAAAATTACATTAGTAATAATTATTGCAATAATACATGGGTAAGGTATATCATGTTAATATCATTTTTTTTTTTTTTTGGATTATGATTTATTTTTTATTTGGGTATTTTGTTTTTTGTTTTTCATCAATTTCATAATAAAATTACCAAGAAACAGCAACTAACACATTAGATGAAACATGAAATTTTGAAGTAGGAAGACTGAAATAGTATATTCTTTATTTACAACTTTGCAAAATGATTTTTTATAATGCATAGGTGTAAAGAACGACAGCATTTTTCTCAGAGCTTACGCTCCAAAACCTACTGGTGGCGCTCTAACATCAGACGCAGAGTCGCTGCACGCAATGACAAAGACTCCTCACTGTCCCTCCCTGAAATATGTCAGGGTCAGTCAGGCAGCCATGGGATCCCATCAGATGAAGAGATGAAGAAATAAATGTGTGTGGACACAGAGGCGGGGCGGCGAGAGAAAGAATCATAGAGAAAAGAGAAAACAAGTTCCCATTTGAATTCTGGTGCTCCAGCTGGGAGTTCTTGGGCCATCGAAGTGAGGCAATCAAGTTTGCCATTGTTGCCAACCTTGCGGGCTCAGGCTTCCTGGTAACCCTAAAGTGAATTAGCTGAGCTTTTCTACAAGCCTAGAAACAGCTCCTCTGTTCCTCAACAAAAAGCCCATTGAGATGAAGGGAGCGCTGGCCTCCCCAGGCTCTTGGAAAGCCAACCCCGGCCCGATGAATGGAAGCTCCAGCTCCCATTAAGACACTGGCCACTGTGGGAAATGCTGGTGATGTCATTATCAATGCATTTCTTACTGTTTTTGTTGCTTTTTCACAGCTTCGGCCCGCAGCCTCCCCCTTATCCGCTAGTGTTCCCTTCCTGTTCCCTTTAGACCCCCATTATGAGATGCCTCCCCGTGCTAAACAAAAAAGGGGGCGAAAACAGAGCAAAGCTCGGTTGCCATGGAAACGTGGAAACAGAACAGCGAATGGGAGGGGAGGGGGTGTTCCTCTTTGAAATCGGTCAGTATGAGAGGGAGTGACAGCATAGAGAGAGAGACCCGCAAGAATTACAACACCTCAGAAACAAATCTGCAATTCTTCATGCTCCAGCCGTTCACCCAGACAAAGAGTCTGAACATTCAATTGAGTTTTGGGGTCTCACAGTGTCCTGCATCCAGAATCCCCAGACCGCATTGACTCAACTTTATAATCCATTGACTGAATGAAGTCAAAGTGAAAAAGAGTAAAGAAGAAATCATCCATGAGTCATTTCTTTGTTTACTCTAGTTTTATGTCTTCACTACGGATCTGAAACCTGTAGGGTATTTCAATTCAACATCTAAAGAAAATAAGTACGTTTTGCAAAAAAAGAAAATGAAACAAAAGCATCCAAACACATTACACTAAAATTAACCTAAGAAGTTACTGACCGTGCTGCTTTCTGACATATTTTCTAGACAGTGTTGTACTATTTATATTGGAAAAAGTGATTCAGGTTTGTTAGTGATAACAAAAAAATTTAAAAAAAAAAAAAAAATTAAAGCTAAACAGCAAAAAATGAACGAAAATGACAAAAGCACAGAATAAAACTAAGACTGAAAATATAAAAATAATTACATTCAAAATATTAATAGTTATAGAATAATACTGAAATAGCACTGGTCCCATTAGAGAGTTTTAAATGAAATGTTACAAAATATGGTAAAATGTTGACACAAGATAGACAGGATACACATGGTATTTGTTGTTGTAATCTTAAAATAAGTCTTTAGAAGTGCATATTATTCTCCATCACCCCTGAAGCTTCAAAAAATAGAAGGAAACATGAAAACAACCCCAAAAAACTTGTCAGGGAAGGAGATTACATCTTTTTTTTTTTTTTTACATCAGATTTATTTTCCTCCATCACAGTGCAGTGTGAAAAATGACAATAAAGCTGACTTTGACAAGCAGTGAAGGCACAGAATGTTTTAATACATTTAGATTCATTCATTTAGCACACGCTTTTCAAGGTGACTCGGTGAAAGAAGAGCGATACATCATATGGAGTCAAAAGCAGCAGTCCTGCAACAGCACAGGAAGTATGCCAAACCTAAAAATGCTTAACATATGGGAACAGAACATTTTACATGCATGTAAATATTGATTAGACAATCCATTTGGAAAAACAAAAATTAAACATTTGGAAAGCAGCAGGTAATATTAAGTGCAGAACAGTTCTTAACCTTTTTGCATTTGTCCAAGACAATATTTGAAGGTCCTTCTATCTAAGCTGATATTTTTCACAGGTTCTTTTGTATAATAAAAATAAATAAAATTAAAGCTGCAAGCAGCATTGAAAGGGCCCTTGTACCCAGGCTCATTGTCACCCGGAGGCTTTGGGAAAACAGCGAACGGTGAGCAATATGCATTTAAGGTAAATATAGGAGGAATATGTCAAAATCATTTATATGTGCCAAACTTTCTGCTGCCAGCTGGTGGCGCTATGACTATAACTGGATATTGACATGTAGATGTCTTCAAGCCAGGACTTTGATCAAACATATGAAGTTTAGTGTAGATTGAACATGGTATGTTCGAGTTAGTGTAAAACATGACATATCCTGTTGCCAACAGGTGGCGCTATGATTACAACTGAATATTGGCCTTTAGATGTCTTCAGACCAGGAGTCATACCAAACGTGAAGTCTAGGGCAGACTGGACATTGCATGTTAAAGTTGTTCTTGCTCTTCAACGAAAACTAAATATCTAAGCAATTTAATGTCACAAAGTGCTTTAGATTACACTGACCAAATTTGGTGATGATCTGTTTAAATTTATAGGAGGAGTTAATTTAAATACAACGCTAGAAATGGCAAAAACGGCACAAAACTTGCTGAAAAAATTAAAAATAACAGACTTCCTGTTGGGTTTCGGACTTCATATTGTGGGACTTTTTTGTAGGTCTTGGTGTGTTACATGTGTCTACCGAATTTCGTACATGTATGTGAAACATAGTTCAAGGTCCACTTCGTTGAAATTTTATAGGTGGAGCTATCGAGCCATTTTGCCACACTCACTTCTGAAACCCATATCAAATGAAAATTTTCACCACTTTTGGCATGTGTGCAAAGTTTCATGAGTTTTTGAGCCCTCATGTTTAGGCCCTCAAAATGCAATTCATTTTGGAGAACAAGAAGAATCTAAACAATTTCGATAGAGTCCTCGCACCATCAGTGCTCAGGCCCTAAAAATGAGATCAGTTTAATATTGTACGTCCCCGTGAAAATAAACTTTTGCTATGTAGGCTACTTTCATCTTGAAATAGAGAAGAATTTTGGAATACTGGGTATAACATCAATACAGACAAGTTACTTTTAAAAGTAATGTGTTACAAAATTGCTTTACCCCCTTAAAAAGTAACTAATTGTGGTACTTAGTTACTTTTTTAAGGAAAGTAATATGTTCCGTTACTTATTCATTACTTTTTAAATCTGAACTTTGCTTGCTTGTTTGTTTTTAATATAAAAAGTTAGATTTTTGGCAAATGTAAAAGCCCTTTCACACCAAAATTGCTTATTTCACTGGACGAATTGGATCACTGAAGGTCAGCAACACTCGTTAATAAAATGAAACTAAATACATAAAGGATTTTTGTGTTTACATATTTAATCATTGCAGGTTTACAAAATATTCTGAGCTTGTGTTTCATTGTTTTTATTAATTTTGTGAAATACATGGGGACAGGAGAGCTGTCAGTCAATAAACAAAACAAAAACAAAACAAAGTACCTGGCATTACTTATTTAAAAAAGTAACTCAGATATTTTCTTGTTAATTAAAGAGCGTTGTGTTATTAGTTGGTTGAAAAAAGTTATCTGATTACGTAATCTGCATTACTTGTAGTGCGTTACCCCCACCAAATGAATACAAATTTGTAAATCTGTAAATCTGCTCAAATATAAATCAATATTAATAATGTTCATTCATTTTCCTATTGATTCATGTGACAGTAAAGGCATTAGTTAGGCAGTTCATTGTGCTGTAAGTATGCTGTAGAGTTTTTAATCATGTAACTGCATAATTTAAAGGAGAAGTCCACTTCCAGAACAAAAATGTACAGATATTTTACTTATCCCTTTGTCATCCAAGATGTCCATGTCTTTCTCTCTTCAGTTGTAAAGAAATAATGTTTTTTGAGGAAAACATTTCAGGATTTCTCTCCATATAGTGGATTTTTATGGTGCCTGTGAGTTTGAACTTCCAAAACACAGTTTAAATGCAGCTTCAAAGGGCTCTGAACCATCCCAGCTGAGGAACAATGGTTTTATCTAGCAAAGCGAACGGTTATTTTCAAACAAAAGTTACTATATCTATACTTTTTAACCTCAAGTGCACGTCTTGCCTAGCCCTGCGTGAACTCCGGTGTATTCCGGTTCATGACAGTTAGGGTATGTCGAAAAACTCCCATCTCATTTTCTTCTGCAACTTCAAAATCATCCTACATCACTCTTTTATCTTCTTTTGTGTTTGGGTCAGCACTTCTGCAGCGATGTGGGTCCATTTTGAAGTTGGAGGAGAAAATGAGATGGAAGTTTTTCGACATACCCTAACTATCTTGACCCAGAATACACAGAGTACACGCAGAGCTAGACAAGACAAGCATTTGAGGTTAAAAAGTATAGAAATTGTCAATTGTTTTAGAAAATAACCATTAGTTTTACTAGATAAGACCTTTATTCCTTGGCTGGGATCATTTAGAGACCTTTGAAGCTCAGTGACCTTTGATTTTGGAAGTTCAAACTCATGGCCACCATAGAAGTCCACTATATGGAGAGAAATCGTGAAATGTTTTCCTCAAAAAAACATAATTTCTTTACGACCGAAGAAAGAAAGACATGAACATCTTGGATGACAAATG
Source organism: Labeo catla (assembly GCA_012976165.1). NCBI lineage: Eukaryota > Metazoa > Chordata > Actinopteri > Cypriniformes > Cyprinidae > Labeo > Labeo catla. The sequence goes on along the minus strand of VONZ01000908.1, from coordinate 142,720 downwards.
GGGTGAGTACATTATCTGTACATTTTTGTTCTGGAACTTCTCCTTTAACAAATTCTTTTTTATAATGTTATTGGTGGAGCAAAATATAACTGTATTGACATTCAGTAAAGAGTTTGGGGCGGAGTTTAATGGCAGAGAAAATAATGTCATCATGCAAAAAGTCTTAATGGTATGTTTCACTTTATTTATGCAAAATGCATTTTGATTGTTTCTTTTGGATTTTGGGTGAAATATGACCCAGACATGTTTTCGTGAGATTCGCCCATTAGCAGGGATTGGAGTGAATCAGTTTTGCAAAAATCTCTTTCTTTGGAACAAACTGGTCTCCAATGAGTGAAAACGTGCTTAAGTCTTTGAGGGGGTAAAAACCTTTGTGAGCTCTGAGAAGTTCTCACGATGCTTTGTAAAGACTCTTCTCTCGCTCGTTTGGCTACCTGCCTGGGTCACTTCAGGCTAACTTTCCGTGTCACCATGGGGCTTTTCTGTTGGACGCTAAATAGTGAAAATAAGCGTTTAGGACCCGACTCATTCACTGTGTTCTCACAGGGATAATTAGCATATGAAATAAACATACTCGGAAACATTCTTTCCCGGGAAAAGAGTGAGGGAATAAATGTCTTCATTTTCAGGTCCCTGCTGCAGTCCTACACCCACTGAGTGATTTAGCGGTGAAGTATTTTAGCCGTGTCTCTGCAGCATACAGTGGAAGTGATTTGTAGTGGGAGCTGGTTGCATAAATCGGAACTGAATGAGGATGCGTCCCGACTCGAAATTCCTTTCACACGATCCCTGATTTAATCACAATTACATGCGAATCAGAAAGCCTCTATGTTATCTTCTGAGAACCGAAAGCAAGTGTGACATCCACTCAAACGTCTCTCATTATTGCTTGACAGTGACTTCGGGCAAATAGGGAATTATTACAACATCTAGAATGAAATCTATAAGGCGTGCCATTCAATGCCAATCGTCTGTGGATTCATCTTCCCGCGGCTTTGTGGAGAACGAAAGCTCTTTGATTTCAAAACGCAAAAAAGAAGCTTTTTTATTTGTTGTTGGTTTTTATTTATTTATTTCTCTTCTCTAATCCCTCCCTCTGGCCTCTCCACATCATGGGGTCTTGTCGACTGGAGAGAGTGCAGAAACATTACACCGATGTATGTTTCAAAACTCGTCAGAAATGAGTATTACACTATGTCAGCTGCTGATAAGGCTGCGGTTTAATGGGGGTGAAATTCAACTAGTGCCAAAGGGCAGAATAAGCAGATAAGCAGAAGCTAATTACTCCACTCTTACAATAGAGTGGAGCTGCTGTTCATTTGGTGATGTTTATAATGCACAAACCTCGCCTCAGGCCCGCTAACTGAAACGAGAAGTGCCAACAAATACTGCAGCGGAACGTCGAAACTTTGCTGTAGCCCCACCGCTGTCTCACGGTAACACTGCTCATTATAGTGTTGACTGTTTACGAAATATTCATTATAGGAACATCGGGTGAAAACAATGCGAAGCTGCATAGTTTATATATTTATTGTACAATATAACCAAAAACTGCAGGCATATACTGGCCTTAAGTGTGCTAATGTCAATGTCAAAGTTTGTAAACAATTTTGTTTCTGTAATTGGACATATTTACAAGTTAAACAGCTTATTCATTGGGGTAAAAATGGGATGAGGCTTGATATTATCGACTGGGAATTTGTAGTTTCAAAAAAAGAAAGGTTGTTACATTCCAGAATGGATTTGGGTGGCGAGGGGAGTGTTTATTTATTTATTTATTTATTTTTGTACTATTATTTGAAAGGACATGTTACTGATGACTCATACATAATAACACAAGGAAACTGATTCAAAGTGATATTCTGGGTTCAGTAATCGCACAGCATTAGTGGCATAATGGTGGCAAGTACATTTCGATTTGTGCCTTGCTTTCTTTAAAACACGAATGGAAGTAAATGGGAAGTAAATGCCAATTTTTGAAGGTTTTAAGAAAGCATGTGAAGCTCATAATTTTATAAAATCACTTACTTGAGAGGATTTTGGTACATTTTTGAAACCACTGGTTTTTGTGTAGATTTATCAAATCACCTACACTGCCTTTCAGTAAGATTTTTGATGTTTTTAAAGTCTTTTCTGCTCATCAAGGCTGTGTTTATTTGATTACAGGTTTTTTTTCAACTACTTACATTTTCAAAATGTTGCCTCTATTTTTCAAAACTTTACACACAAATCCAAAAATTGCACACACAAAATCTCCTGCAAAATCAAGCATTGCATTCAAAATATCACAAACGCATCTCAAAAGCAAACATTTGTCTTTGCTAACACCTTTGCCTTAATATTATATTTTTGGATATATCATATACACACAGTTATTCAAAACCAAAACCTCTTCTTTCATGAGCTCCTATGTACATTTCTTGTAAGTAATTGTAAGATTGAAAGTAACTGGCAGAGAGATGTTGAAAAATTCACAGTAAACAAGAAAGCAAGACTGAAACCAAGATTTTTTTTACTGTAAGCAGTTGTGGTTGTGAATAAGTTTTACACAATACGAAAGAAAAGAAATACACTCCCAGTCAAAAGTTTTTGAACAGTAAGATATTGTTTTTTAAAGAAGTCTCTTCTGCTCACCAAGCCTGCATTTATTTGATCCAAAGTAGCGCAAATACAGTAAAAAAAAAAAAGTTTTCATTATTTTTACTGTTTAAAATAACTGTTTTTCTATTTGAATATATTTTAAGATGTCATTTATTTCTTTGATTTCAAAGCTGAATTTTTAGCATCATTACTCCAGTCACATGATCCTTCAGAAATCATTTTAATATTCTGATTTGCTTATTATTATTATTATTACTATGTTGAAAACAGCTCAGTATTATTTTTTTTCAGGTTTCTTTGATTAATAGGAAGTTCAGATGAACAGCATTTATCTGAAATAGAAATCTTTTGTAACATTATAAATGTCTGTATCCTTACTTTTGATCAATGTAAAGCGTCTTTAAATAAAATGATTAATTTCTATAATTTCTTGCTCCAGAAAAAAAAAAAATACTGACTCCAAGCTTTTGAATGGTATAGTGAATACTGTTACAAAAGCTTTTTATTTCAGACCAAAGCTGAACTTTATATCTTTTGATTCATCAAAGAATCCTGAAAAAAAGTACTCAACTGTTTTAAATATTTGTAATAATAATAAATGTTTCTTGAACAGCATACTAGAATGATTTCTGAAGCATCATGTGACAATGAAGACTGGAGTAATGATGCTGTAAATTTAGCTTTTTGTATATATTACAATATATTACATTGCAGTTATTTTAAATAGTAAAAATATTTGACAGTATTACTGCTTTTGCTGTATTTTGGATCGGATCACATAAATGCAGGCTTGGTGAGCAGAAGAGAATTAGAAATTAGAAATAGAGAATTAGAATTAGAAAAAAAAAAACTTTTGACTTGTAGTGTATATCAACCATGTGTAGTTGGATTATTATTATTCCATTTAGTCGGATGTATTATTCCAAAGCCTAAGGACATGTTACTGATGACTCATACATAATAACACAAGGAAACTGATTTAAAGTGATATTCTGGGTTCAGTAATCTCAATCCACAGCATTTGTGGCATAACGGTGGCTAATACGTTTCGATTTGTGCCTTGCTTTCTTTAAAACACTTATTGAAGGGAATGAGGCCAGTTTTTGGTTGATGCAAGGCTGTGATGCAAGGCTGAATTTGAATCAGCTTAATTACTCCAGTCTTCAGTGTCACATGATCCTTCAGAAATCATTAAGCTGATTTATTATCAGTGCTATCAGTGAAACAGTTGTGCTGCTTAATTTTATTTGTTATTTTTTTTGGAACCTGTGATACTTTTTAGGATTCTTTGATGAACAAAATGTTAAAAAGAACAGCATTTGTTTAAAATAGAAATCTTTTGTAACAAAATTATTATTATTATTATTTTCTTTCTTTCTTTCTTTCTTTGAAAGAAATGTATACTTTTATTCAGCAAGGATGTGTTAAATTGATAAAAAAAAGTGATAGTAAAGTCTTATATTGTTAGAAATGGTTTCTGTTTTGAATAAATGATGTTCTTTATTCATTAAAGAATCCTGAAAAAAAGTTCCAAAAAAATAAAAAATAAAAAATAAGCAACACAACTGTTTCCAACATTGATAATAAATCAGCACATTAGAATAATAGCTAATGAAATGAAAGTTTTGAGTGAGTTTCGCATCACAGAAATAAATAATATTTTTAAAATATATTAAAATAGAAAACTGCTAGTTTAAATTGCAATAATATTTCATAATATAATTTTTTTCCTGTATTTTTGATCAAATAAATGGAACTTAGATGATCATAAAAGACTTCTTTTTAAAAACATTAAAAATCGTACAGATTCCAAACTTTTGAACGTTAGTTAGACTTTTGGCAATTCTGTATATTGTAGTTTGGGTTAAGTGTTGTTTTTGGTATTATATACATTAATATGCATATGTTACTGTTGCATGTTGCATATAACAATACTGATTTTCACATTTTAAAACGGAATAAAATGCACTTGAATTCTTTTATTAAACCTCATGCATTACTTCAGCGGTATAATGTTCTTGTCATTTAAAAATTAATCATATTTCAAAGACAATAGCAGTAATTATGAAATTAAATATAAAGAAGTAAGGCCTGTAAGTGGGTCTAAATGCACTCTAAAGTTCCGCTAATTACATTAAGTGTGAATTTAAACTATAATACTTTTTCATTTAATTGCAAATAACATGAGCATTTAGCTCACACTGATATTCAAAGCTGGCCTATATTATATGTTCTGTAATACGTAGCCTACCCATAAGTACATGCTGAAGTGCACTTTTTTTCCCCATGGGTTTGTCATGCGACAAAGTTTTAAAATACCGCTACGCAGGTTTAGAAACATTAAATATTATTTAATGGTAAATCAGCTGGTGTTTTAGTGATATTTAGTGGATATATGTCAGTCAGTTCTCCTCAAGTTCACACAGCTGTCCTAGAAGAGTAAACACAGGTGCAGAGAATCACATACGTAATCCAATAATGTTTGACATCTGTTGTCGTCGGTCAATTACATTTTTCATGTTGGACATGTAACGTGTTCTACTTGGCTTTCTTTAATATAATATGATGCAATGGCACACATGTACTTTGCTCATGTGCATCCTCACTTTCGATACCTTTTTCCTGTGAGTAAGTATTTCGACCGGCTGGAGTCAGCAGGGTCTGACCGCATGTCCCGTTCCGCAGTGAAGCACGCCTCGCTGTCACCAGAAAGCTGAGCCGGAGCGCCTGCTCGGACATGAAGGTCAGCGGTGCTCTCGGCTCAGCTAAGACGATCCTTCCTGCTCCTGTTAATTACCCCTCAGGGCTCCTTCTCTCACCCAGGACAGCTCGGCTTTCCCTCCTCTGGCCTATCGCAACGCTCTCACTGGCACAATTAGCCTCTCATTAGCCCCCACCACATCACCTTCTCCCGGGCTCATTGCGTTGTGTTACACTGCACATTAGGGGGGCGTCCTGGCTCCTAAGTGTAGGGAATGAGCTTTGCCGATTCAGTGGGAATGTGATACCACCCTCACATGCTAATGCAGGCAGCAAAGGGACCCGCTCTTTCTTGCTCCCTCCGTCTCTCGCTCTAATTCACTCAAATTCAGTGTCTAATTTGCAGTCAAGTGCAGTTCACGTTTAAGCATTGGTTATGATTATGCTTGAGGTCTTTTGCAGCGCTTATACATCACATTTTTATTCTATTAAAATAATGGTAACACTTTGCAATAAGGTGTCATGTGTTAACATTGTATTAACTAACATAAACAAAGAACAATACATTTATTACACTATTTATTAATCTTTGTTAATGTTAGTTAAAAGTACAGTCCTTCATTGTGATTTGTGATTTGAATAATGCATTAGTAAATGCTGAGATTGACATTAACTAAGATTAATAAATGCTGTAGAAGTATTGTTCATTCTTAGTTCATGTTAACTACTGTTGTTAACTAATGAACTGTATTGTAAAGTGTTACCAATAAGATGTTTACAAATTAAAGTTTGTTATTTTTTAAATATTTTTTTCAGGTGTCTGTCATTTTTGACAAATTGTTCGAGTTTTGTGCTTGAATGAACAAATGTTTATATAGGCATGTATTATAAACAGGAGTATAAACCACTATAAACAGGAGTGCAGTTCTCTCAGCTCCGTTAAACTAAATCAGAGGGGTATATTATTGCATTTAAAATATGCAAATGCATTATATATATATATATATATATATATATATAGAGAGAGAGAGAGAGAGAGAGAGAGAGAGAGAGAGAATAGAAAAACTACTAATAATAGAAAAATTAAAAATCTAATTTAGAAGGGCACAGTACTGCATTTAAATGAATAGATGTGCATTTATAATATACCAAAATATGTTAAAATATTAAAATATGAAAATAGACATTCAAATAAAATAAAAATTCAATAAAATAAAATAAAAATAAAAATAAAACCCACCTTGGAAACTGGTAAACTGGAAAAAAATCGAAGTCGAAGTCCTAAAATTACTAAAACAAAAATTAAAGATTCATTTTGCATGTGTAAATAAATAAATAAATAAGTGTATGTGTGTGTGTGTGTGTGTAAATTAATAGTAATGAAAAAAACTTAATTTAGTTGGATATGTTATTGGATTTATATGCATTGATATGAATTTAAAATATACCAAAATACATTAATATATTAAAATATATTAAAATAGACATTATCTATATGTTCACAAAGCAAATGTTGATGAGTAATGATCCTGAACTACACAGATCTTTGCAATTCAATGTCGTCTTTAACACATTTCATCACATTTAAGAATTGTTTCCATTAATCGAAATAAATCTGGAATAAAATTAAAATAGTAAAAGAAAAAAGAATAAAATGAATAAAATTAAATAATTAAAAAAACACTTTGGAAACTAACTGAAATATAATAAGTTGAAGTCTTAAAATAAATAAATAAATAAAGGTGTGTGTGTGTGTCTTTGTGTGTAAATTAATAATAATGAAAACAAAAGTACAAAAAATTTAATTTAGAGGGGTATATTATTGCATTTAAATGCATTGATATGCATTTAAAATATACCAAAATATATTTAAATATTAAAATACATTAACATATTAAAAAAGACATACTCTGTTCACAAACGAAATATAGATGATTGATGAACACAGATCTTTAATCTTTTTCATGGGATCTTTAACACATTTTTCCAAGTTTAAGAATTGTTTCCGTTAATCAAAATAAATCTGAGATCAATTTTAAATAGAAACAGTAGAAAAAGAAACAGTAAAAAAGTCAAATAAAATAACATACCTTAGAAACTAACTGGAATAAAATTAGTCAAAGTCGAAGTTGAAGTACTAAAATTACTAAAACTAAGTGTTGGTGTGTGTCAAACTAATGATAATGAAAAAAAGAAAAATCGAATTTAGAATATAAATCCTAAAATTCATGGTTGACCCCTCCACCAGAATGCATACATGGATGCAAAATTATATTTCTTTGGATATTCACATAATGCATGCTGTTTAAATATGATTTGTTTTGTCAGTGAAAACAAACGTTTATTATATTTAAATGATGTGTGAACTTAACCTCAGCTTGTTCTAGTGGGACTCTCACTGTAATTGTACTATAGATTGCTATGAATAAATAAATGATAGCTTTCTGTTTGCTTACATACTAAATATAATTCTGAACAAAGATAGGAATATTGACATTTCCTATGCAATAATTACACAGACAGTAGTAAAAAGAAATGATTTTAACCCACAAGTCATTCAGAATAGTTATTAATATCACCATATAACAATGTAAAAACAACTGCAACTACATTAGTTCACATCTTAATTAAAAATCTAGTCTTTATGAGAAAAATGGCTTAGTTTGTTTTGCACTGTATTGCATTTTAATTTCATTTTCTAAATTTCATTTAGTGGATTGGTAGGGGAGAAAAGACTAGGATTTATACAAGAATAACTTTCTTTATTTCTTATTTCTTACCGCTGCTTTTACTGTATTTCCGATAAATGCAGCCTTGTTGTACATTAAAGTATAACAGTAGTTTATATTATACGAAAATCACTTTTTAAATATGAAAAAGGAGCATCAAAATGAGGAGTGACTTAATTCTCTAAATGTTTTCTTAAATATTTGATGGTGCTCACAAAAAGCAAGGACGTATTTTATTTAAAGTGATTGTCTCTGGTTAATATGCATCATAATGGAAATGCTGTTATTTAAAAAAAATGGCAGTTGAGGGAAGTTTTGTCATGTCTCATGAATCAAATGTTTTTATGGTCTTAACAGCTTCTTTTGTAAACTAATAATGAGAGTAAGCAGTGTTTTAATTATCACTTGGTGGGTTTATGCTGTACACCGCAGTGTGGCGATGAAAAACCGCCCCCCTCCACCGGCTTCCTTCAATGCAGCATGGCTGTTTTAATTAGCGGATGAAGTAGCTCGTTTTACTCCTCATCCTCCCGTCTCAGCACCGTGGGATGCAGTGCCGTCTACGCCGAATATCCTCTCCTTCAACACCGGGATAATTGACACCCCCTCTGCCTTCAAGCTGAGCAAGAACCAGAGAGGGGGAACGAGAGCGAAGAAAAGAGTGGGAAAAGCTGGAGTCGGGGAGAGAGCGGGTGTCCCGCGGCCCAATCGTGAGATCCGCGAGCAGAGCCTCTTTCTCTCCTCGCAACAAACAAACACTTTCATGGCTCTAAACCCGACGGCGACTCGAGATGCGATTTCTATGAGCAAACAGCCGACGGGGCCCCTGGCATGTCTTATCAGCTCAGAGCAGAGGGCCGCAGAGGCCCAGGCAATTTGAGCCCAGTGATAGACACGGCCCTGGATTGCTCTGAGAAGATGAGGAGGAAGAGAATGAAGGCAAAAGACAAGGGTGAAGGAGACGAGCGAGTGGGGTGGGTGGGGGTGTTGTGTTTACTTGTGAACTTGCTTGTTTTAGACAATAAGACAGAAACTTACGATGGAGTGGAAACGTTGTGTGTTGTCCAGCAGGAGAGTTTTTGACAAGCTGATCTGAAAGTTTTTGTGTTCTGCTTTAAAAGTTATGAAAGAGAGATTCAGAGAAAGTTACTGGGCCATTTTTTTAAAAAACTTTCATTCGTTCATGTGTTCATTCATTCATTCATTCATCCATTTTTGACTGTCAACATTTTAATGCTAATGACTGTTCAGAATTTATCATATTAACTGTGATTAATTTAATGTATTAACTTATTGATTTATTTTCAGGCAAAAAAATCTGCATCGAGGTTTGATAGATTTGTTATTTAACTTTGTTATTTTCAGGTTTATTTTATTTTATTTTATTTATTATTTTATTTCATTTCATTTATTATTTTTTTTATTTTTATTTTAGCCTATCAGAGTTTTTGCATTAACCAAATGTGCTGCTTTCTAAAGTTCAGAAATTATTATATTAATTATGATTATTTTAGCTTTTATTATACTGTTTTTTTTTTTTTTTTAGACTAAGAAAAAAAATATGCAACATATTTTGTTGGATGGATGATAGATGATAGATAGATAGTTTTAGTAATTTAGTTAAGTGATTTTTTTTTTAACTTAAATTTAGTACTTTTTAAATTTCAGTTAGTTGCTAAGTTTTTTTTCCTATTTACATGTATGCATTTAGCAATTCGTTTAAGGTTTGTTTTAATTTTTTAAATCTAATATTTAATTTTATTTCAGTTTAATTTTTATTATTTAATTTAATTTAATTTGATTTAATTTGATTTTACTAACCAGATGTGCTGCTTTCTAAAGTTCAGGAATCATTATATTAATGTTGACTATTTTAGATTATTGACTTTCATTGTACTAGGGTTTTTTTTTTTTCAGATTAAGAAAAAAAAATCAGCATCAAGTTTTGTTAGATAGATAGATAGATAGATAGATAGATAACAGCCTTGAGGTATCACAACCTCTACTGCCTTTTAGAAAGTGTTTGCAACAACAACATGATAAAAGACACCAGTAAACATTAAATAGTTTATTTCAGCAATAATCACAAGGAACAATTCTTCCACCTTCTGGATCACTAGATTCTGATCTGGAGGATTTCGCTCTAACGACTTGCTATTTTTTTAACGACCCTAATCCAATTACAGTTCCGAAATGGAATGAAATGTACTAAAAGGTATTAGCATAATGTGATTTCTATAGCCATGTGTTACAGTTCCAGTTCGTTTAATCAGCAAAAGTGCTCATCTGGCAATAGTGACCATGGCAAGACCCAATAATTGTGGTAGTTCTGTTGAGGCGCTATTGATGCCGTATTGATTTTCCTAGTCAAGGTCACGAGCAAAGAGAAACATCTCTTCTTCTGAGTACACTTCACTGATTGATTGTCTATTAGGGAAGAGCGTTAAATATCCCCTGCATTATGTAGCTCTGAAGCTAATGACAAAGGCAGCTTATGCATGACTTATTAAGGCCAAGATGAAATAGAGCTCCACCAATTGTGAAAGTGCTTTCTTGGCACAGATGCACAGCACCCGAGTCTCCAGCCACAGAAACTCCACCAAGGACCTTGTTTAGTCACATCAGCAAATAACTATGATGATAAATCACTGCTGGATAATGATATGCAATATCACTTTCTTATGATAAAACACCCTGATGTGCTATTGGCTTCTAATGAGCGGAAAGCGCAATTGCTCATATGAAACTGTCAGAGAAAGACCTCTTTTCATCTATTCAGGATACAGAGACAAGGCATTTAATGTTGTTTATTACATACATATAAAATAAGATAGAAAAATACATTATAAACTTGTAACAATGGCTGTTTAAACAGACATGTCTTTTCATAGGCAATACTTGGGCAGGGAACACACACGTTTGGGCTGAAAGACGGCATGTCGTACACACATATCCACATGTATGAGAAAAGACATTCACATGATCAAACTTAATTCTTAAAGCTGAAGTGTGTAATTTTTTTCTATGATGTTAAAATCTTTTTTTTTTTATCCCAGTTTAATGTACAGAAACTCAATATGTTATCATTTAGCTTAACCAATGGTGTGAGGCAGGGGGCGGGACTTGTTGGATCTGACCAATAGGAAGTGGGGAAGGAGTTTAGAAGACATGCTAGACATTTTTCTCTTTGCTTTTTGGTTGTAGGAATTACACACTTCAACTTTAAACCTTTAAAACTCATTTGCAAAACCAGAACAAATCAGACTAATATTTTTATATATATATTTTCACTATATTTCTGTTGAGTGTGAGACATCATGCTTTATCATTTATTGTACTCACCTCTCATATTTATTTTTTTAAATAATCAAACTTCTGTGTTCTTACTTACCAACAAAAAACTGCTTTTAATATCTAGATAATTCGCATTTTATATTCCAAAGCATTTTCAAACACATCGCACCTTGATATTAGTACCTTCTTTGATATCGTAATATTTTGATGGCACTGCAGAATCATAAATGGAAATGAGAGGAAATGCAGACACAACAGGAAGACATGGTTGATGTCACAGAGACTCCCCTCAAGACGTCAGAGGCCATTCTGTTGCATAGTAAAGAAAGAGTTCGGAGGGGGACGCACATTATAATGATACGGTGCAGGCCAGCGCAGGCAGTTCACACAGCTTATCCACCATCACCACCTACACACTGTTTCATGTCCATTAAATATCACTTTTAAATCAGCATTTGTTTTGTTTTCAAATGCATATTTCAGTTGAGAAGCAAAATCATGTTTTAAAACGTCCTTGTTTTCGTCCCACTGGCAATTTTTATTTATGTAATTACATTATTGTTATTTTTTATTATATTATATTTATTTTCTGTTGGATTTATGCTTAACAAGAAAAATAAACTTAATTCAGGATATATATTTACTCGAAACCAGGTTTATTATTTACAGTATATACACTATCAGTCATAATAATTATATATAATAATAATTAAAACAACTTTTTATTTTATTTTATTTTACTTACATTTTATTTTATTTTAATGGACTTTATCATCACTTTAAAATGTGATGGTAAAGCTGAATTTTCAGCATCATTACTCCAATCTTCAGTGTCACATGATCCTTCAGAAATCATTCTACGATCAGTTATTTTCATAAAAAAAAAAAATACAATTTAATAACTATGACTAATTTCCTTGCTCTCCTGAACTCTGTGTATTCTGGTTCAAGACAGTTAGGGTATGTCGAAAAACTCCAATCGTATTTTCTCCCTCAACTTCAAAAATCATTTCAAAATCATCCTACATCACTGCAGAAGTACCGACACAGTCTTTGCAAAGTGAACATGCAAATATCATCAAACACCCTTAACAAAAAAGGTAAAACAGCGATATATGATGATTTTGAAGTTGAGGGAGAACATGAGATGGGAGTTTTTCGACATACCCTAACTCATGAACAAGGAAAAAAACAGAGGTCGGGAAGAGCGAGACAAGACGAAGCGCTTGACATTAAAAAGTATATAAATTGTATTATTTTTATGAAAATAACCAATCGTTTCACTAGATAAGACCCTCCTTCCTTGACTGGGATCGTTTACAACCGCATTTGGGATCGTTTGAATCTGCATTTAAACTGCATTTTGGAAGTTCAAAATCGGGGCACCATATCAGTCCATCATATGGAGAAAAATGCTGAAATGTTTTCCTCCAAAACCATAATTTCTTTACAACTGAAGAAAGAAAGACATGAACAACCTGGACGACAAGGGGGTGAGTACATTATCTGTCAGTTGTTGTTCTGGAAGTGGACTTCTCCTTTAAAGCTGCAGTCCGTAAGTTTCGCCTTTTTGTCGCCATCTCTGTTTGAAAACCTGCAATTGCAGTTATTTGCAGAATTATCTTCCTTGTGTGGGTTGTGCACTGGCACAGCTCCAGCACAGATGAAGTTTTCAATGTGTGGCTGTCAGTCGTACTGGTGTGGATCCTGTACTTAGGAATCACAGATTCTAGCCTAGTACGTCTTGGGATATATCACCCAAATTTTCACTGGATATTGTCATCTGGACATGTAAGTAACAAGTCTAACACTATTGTTCTGACCAACTGAGGAAAAAAACATTACAATAAATTGCGCTACCAGTGGTAATTAAATCTAACGATCGCATAGCTAATTTCACATCAATTCATTTCAGTCACATGTGTTTCATAAACACATAATCCTTTCTGGATTACAATCCACCATCAAATTGATAAATTATTCCAGCTGCCGTGAGAAAATATGTGATATAATGTGGCAATATAGCCTACTAACCAGGACGTCATTCTGTAATGTTTATAGAAGTGATGTAATGACGCCGCGGCAAGCTCAAATTTCCTGTGAAAACCTACCCGTACGTACCACTCAAATTAGAAAACATTATTATAAACTAACCGAGGGTAAAGTAATGTGATAGTTTTGAACATGGGCTGGTTATGTACTTATTCAACTGTTGATTTCGGATAATTTTTAACCAAAAAAAAACAGACTGCAGCTTTAATAATGAAAACAAAATTTTTAAGCAGCAAGTCAGCATATTAGAATGATTTCTAAAGGATCATGCACTGAAGACTGGAGTTATGATGCTGAAAATTCAGCTTTGAATACATTACTTTAAAAATATATTAAAACTAGTTTTGTCAAACAATTAATCGCAATGAACTGCGATTAACCACAAATAATCGCATCCAAAATTAAAGTTTGTGTTTACATAATACTGTGTATGTGTGTGTACTGTGTATTTATTATGTATATATAAAACACACACATGCATGTATATATTTAAGAAAAATGTTATGTTTATGTATTAAAATATTTATATATAATATACATTTTAAAACGTAAATACATGTAAATATTTTCAAAATATATACTGTATGTGTGTGTATTTATATATACATATGAAATATACACAGTATACACACATATATTATGTGAACAAAAACTTTTATTTTGGATGCGATTAATCGCGATGAATCGTTCAACAGCACTAATTAAAACTAACAACACTTATTTTAAAATGTTACAGTAGTTCACAATATTGTTTTAAATACACAAATACACACAGTCTTGCTAAGCAGAGGAGACTTCTTTTAAAAACATTAAAACAATCTTAAACTTTTGACCAACTAGTGTGTAATATATTCTCTTATTCATATTAAGGTCATTTTTATATATTTTGACTGTGAAACAAGACAAAAATACTGATTAAAAAACTTTGTTTTGGCTTTGAATTGACTCCATATCTTACCATACTGATCTTACAATGCACTAAATGTCAACATAAAGTGCAAATTAATTCAAGTACTTTGAACAAAATACCCACAATTCTGAAGGATGAGTCAAGACCGAAGGCAACAAATAGACTTTGACTTCCCGAGTCGTTTTGACAGTAATCATGTAATGTGAAAGGCCTTGAATTTGATCGCAGTGTAACACTGGGATGGTTGAGCGGTTGCAGCCGAAACAGGAAGGCAGGTTTAAGCTGGTGATACGTCACTTATGTGGTTCCTGAAGGGAAAGCTGTGTGTACTGACCTGAACTACATTTCCCAAATCCATCGTAAGCCTATGCAGATCATAGAAACCATTATGGTGTTTTGGGAAACGCAATCCCGGTCTGCTCATTCGCCACTGATGATGACATTCATATTGAACATGAACCATGAGAACTATGATAAGGCACTTGAATGATATTTCCCTATCAACCCTTATCGATTTAACGAAAAGGGTTGTTTTGGTCATCCACGTCTACATCCAACTACAGAAAACTGGATTGTTTTCACTTCATAAAGGGTTCGGTATCGTTTTTTTTCGTTCTCTTCACAATATTCGACGATATAAAATAGCGAGTTGTAAAAATAGATGTTCTCTGGAGGATAATAAAAGTGTTGTTCCTGTACATGTTTTCTGTCATCACTCTTTGAACATTTATCTACAAATTTCATACATTTGTACAGCAGATAGGCAAGCATGGCTTTTACATCCTCAGAGAGGCTTGTTCACTGAAAAGTGTCGGATTGTTCCGGAAAGGAAACGCTCTTCTTTTTTAATGCATTTTCAGCTTTGACTCACTGAAACGCTTCTCAAATGTGACACGTGACGAGCCGCTGACGTAGTTCACTGGTTTGCGATGATGCGAGAGTTGCACCATCCACACCGTCATGCATTACATTCAGACTCATTACCGTAACTGCAGGATTACTTGGGGTGCGATGAAGGGCAGTCCGTGTCCTCAACGGTGCCGTCGTGGAGCTGGAGGCTTTTGCACAGCGAACTGGGAGGTCTGGCTTTGATTTAGAGGGTGCGGGGCAAATCGTTATTGCTTATTGCTTACAAAGAGTGCAGATCTACAGCGGCAGGACCGTCCGCCCGTGTCCAACGAGTGAGGTTTAGGGAAGCTGTATATCCACTGCCTGTGACAGCTCTTAGATACTCTTTTTGTCTTTGATTCATTCATTTTAGGGCAGAGGTGTGATCTGCAGGCAGGTAATGGGCAGGTCGTCATTGGGTGAAGAGGTCAGAAGGTCAGGGGTTAGTTGCCAGTGGTGGCTGAGTGGGTTAGAGAGACAAACGAACAGAAAAAGGGGAGGGAAACAAGGAAAGGAGGAAAGAAACAAAAGATAGAGGAGATTAGTTTCAGCTAGTGAAAGCAGGATGACATTATGAAAAGTATTTATAAACCGATCACAAGTAGGCTCTTGATTCAGTCGAGTTTCCCCACAGCACAGCTGTGACATAAAATGGTCAAGTCGGATGATGGAGTGAGAAAAGGCAGGAAAATATTTGACGCAAGTTAGTACAGTGCTTTACAAGAGCATGGATAGAGTCAAATGTGTCATTATACCAGAAATGTTATTACGTTTTTTTTTTTTTTTTGTTTAAATTTACAATTTAAACGATATATTTTATTTGTGAACTTATGTTCAGCTATTCTTTCTAATAGTTAACTTGTAACTATTTTTTTACATTTTTGGATCATCAGTCATCAAAGTTCGGTAAATATTGCTCACAGACACGGAAATTGAATTTAAATTTCACCAAGCTGATTACTAACTAATTACTGATTACTCATTTTTCATGTTTTATTTTGACGTAACAAAGTGGTTAGATCTAAGTGTGTGAGTTGTTTATTTACTATTTTAAATTAGTCTTCCCATTAACGCCATTATATTGTTCATTCAGACTGATTCACAAAAGTGGAATGCTCATGAACACAAGAGGCGGGATTTATCACATGAACCAATCACAGCCGAATATAACCAGTCATATCCAATCATATCGCGACCGAGGCGTTGCCTCTCCCGCTGTAACGTTACCTGCTGGTGTCACTGTTGGACAGTGTTTCTTTAGAAAAACAATTATTTATACACTTTTTAATGTAATAGTTTGTAATATTGGCATTGTTTTGTTTTCATACTACAACTTTTTTCCTCATCCAATATTTTGAGGAGGCACTTCTTCCTTTGCCTCCTCAGAGGAAATGCCCCTGATATATACCGCTATACTGAACTTGACTAATTTTTTGTATAAAAAATTGTAAATTTTGACAAATTGAAAACAGGGGGAGTGTTCAGGAAGACAATTTGAAAATATAATTTCCAGTGCTATCTCATAAAAAATTTGTACGATTTGTCTAGGGATAATTCCACGAAATTGGTGCCTTTGGCGTCCCTAAGAAATAATCAAACATAGATGTAATATAACAACAAATAAATGTGCAGTTTAAAAACCCATAACAATACTATGCATGCTTTCATCAATTTTGCATAAAAAGTCAATTAAATATTATTTTAAATAATTTAAATAGCATTTATGGTTTTTGGCCTGTCCCTCACTATGATTTTTCTTTTTCAGCAAGACTGAAAAATGAAGGCAAATGATATATAAATCACATCTGCATATTGTTCTAAATATAGTCTCATTGTTAAGCAATGTTTTTGGCATAAGTATGCATTTTTTCTATAAAATATAAATCATTTTATGAATATAAATCATTTTAAATCAGGGTGTCCCCTGATTTCATGTCAGCCCTGTTACCCTCATTAAAAAAACCCTACAGTCGAGTGACATCACTGCTAGGAGGTTACATCATCTCTCAACCAGGATTGCAACACTTAAAACATAAGCATGTTTCTCTCACTCGTCTATAACGTTCTATTTTTTTTTTTTATTATTATTTTTGAGGCTTGACTGAGGGGAGGACATCATGCAATGTCAATCCTGTTACTATTTATAAAACAATTATTTCTTACATTTAATATAATCAATATCTACAAGTAAAATCCATTCAAAGTGTACAGTATGTGCTTTTGTGACTTCACTATTAACTAGCAATTAGCACATTTGTTTGAAATCATCAAACCTGTTACTGGTTTTGACATGTGGGTAACAGGGTTGACATTAATTAGGATTTGACCCTGTTTTTAAAGATTGTCTATGTAAAATTCAAACATTTTAAAGGTCATCCTCTGTATATTATTGAGCTAAAGCCTATATCATTCAGTGGCATATGAGTTCTAATTAAACTATAGTATGTAATAATGCTTGTGTCAATAACAGGGTTGACAAAAACACCAAAACATGAAGTAGAAAAATAGTCACAAAATAATAAATTACATTAGCCTGAGATGACACAATAACATTTCTTGTCATTTTAATGTCTTCATTTCATGGACATTTAAAAAATATGGATTAAACATATTTTTTTTTTCAGTTTTTCCAAGTGGAAAAGGCACCAATTTTGTGGAATGACCCCTAGACCCCAGTGATGGGTAGATTTGGGAGTGAATTTGAATTGGGGAAATCGTAAAATATGAACGATTTGTCAAAAATCCAATATTAGCCACCTTGCTAATTGAACTAATTGCTGTGAGATCTGGTACTCAACTTGGCAATATGTGCTGCTTTTTTAAAAAAAAAAATTACTTCAGCTTTCACTAATTCACTTTTTAGATTTCAGATTTCATAAGCTGTTGTTTCGTCATGAGAGTAGTAGACTCGAAGGGGAAAAGTAGCCATAGAAGATGAGTTCGCGATAATTTCTGAAATCAAGCATGCGTAGTTAAAAGCTTTTGGTTAACGTTTCTGTGAAGAGTATGTTTCAGGTCAAAATAACAACTCTTGCTGTGGGTTGACTGAATGTGAGAGCCGTGGAAGAACTGTTGGTCTTCATCTTTGTAACATAGTAAAATCATGAGGTAAAAGCATGATTTTACACACAGCATGAGGAACAGCCTATCCTGACAGGCCACATGTTAAGAAGGAAGAAATCAAGGGAGAAAACACTCGAAAATACAAAGCAACACAACTGTGGCAAATGCGTCTAATGGTTAGTAGCAGTCAAGTGAATGGAGAGACTGAAGGCACGGTCACACTAGACAGGATATGATGTCATGCTCTGCTCTAGATTCAGTTAAAGCATTCAAATTGAATTTAGATTCAGTTTTGGCAAATTAGTGGCTAATTTGTATGACCTCCCTAGTACATTTTCATATGATCAAACGTTTAGCGGTGGAATTAAAGGTGGGGCTAATGCTTGTTTTTCGACAAATCCTAGGTTTGATTCACATTGTACAGATTCATAGAAAATCAGCCACCTCGTAAAATAGTAACATCTTCCTGTGAGATCGGGTTGAACTTTCCCACAACACTGCAAGTCATGCAGCTGTAGAATTTGAAAAAGTTTAATTTGTTTGCATTGCACCGAGAGGTCAAGCTGAGGTTTAGATCCTCTATTGCGCAAACGTCTTCTCGCTTCATGACTTTAGATGAGTTCACCAACCTTAAACTTTGCAGTGAAAGACAGTGAACTTCCAAACATACGCTGACGGTCGCACGTGCATGAATGGGAGCGAGTATAGTGTGACCGGCCATGAGAGAGAGGCAGCTGCTAATGAAATGAGAGGAGAGATCTGAGGACAGTCAGTGAAGGTGACAGGGTTACCTGACTGCTATTAAGCACTAGAGCTCTTATGAGGTTCCAGCATTAAGCCGCCAGTTATGATGGAGATGAAAGATCAATGTTTTCTTAGTAAGAATTAAGGCATTGAGAAATAATTTAGGGCCAGAACAACTGCTGGAGTTTTTTTTACTCAATAAAAATTTTTATTGCCTTTTGAAATTCTTTTTTGTTCTATGTACAACAACATAAAAATCTTGGCCTTAATGATACAAAGCAACACTACAAGGTATTTTCTAGCATAATAGCCACGGAAATTCAAGCTGTGGGACTTTTAGCCATTACCCTCAGCATTGCAGACTACTGACAAATCACAGGACACATAATATAAAATGCTTTTGCATATAAACATTGAAAAAGTCCTGTCATTCATATATAAAGCCCTAACATATATCCAAAAATATAGGAAATTTTCTAACATGGTGCTATAAAGCTGCTATGATGCATATTTTCCTTTCCTACAAATAGCCCTCTATAATACCATTGCTATCTCTTCCAAAATACAAGTAGAATTTGACAATTCATATACATTCCTGCTTTATATATTTTTTAGATATATATTTTTATAGATATTTCAAAAGCCACAAGTAAATACTATTTTCTTTTCGACAACAAAAAATAAAAAGAAGCTTACAGTAAAACATAAAAAACGTATCAAGTGGAGTTTTTTTTTTTTCTTCTTCTTCTCTTAAATGCATTTATACTCTGACACAATCACATCCGCAGAGTGGCGCTGACTTTATCGTCCACTCGGCAGTGGTCAACCTTAAGACTCGACAGATTCGTTTCAGTTTCATGGTCTGAGGTTCGATGTAGGTTTCACTTTTTCAACATGTCTACTCGCGAAGAGCAGAGGAGATGAATGTTTCTGACGTATTCAGTGCAAAATAAAAGGCTTGTGCCACATAGAATCTCTTTATCAAATGAGGCAAATATTGACAGATGGAAATAATAATAATAATATAATAAAACAATAAAATAAGTAAACAGCTGAAATAAAAAAGTGATTCGTGTGGTCCAGTACAAACGCACAGAATGGAAATCTTGAAGCTCTGTGCAAAAATGGGTTCTCAAAAGTAGATTTTCTTCAAAGCAGTAGTTCCGTTATATAAAAACATGTATAACACAAAAAGGATATGAAAAACAAAACATTAAAAGAGAGGAAGCAATCTCAGTATCTGATCTGCTTGATATCTGTGGTCATTTTGCCAGCTGAAGCAAACATCTGTAACAGTAACCATGTACACACACACATACGCACACACACAAATGTCTGACCTGCGCCAAATGAATTTCTATGCGCTTAGATGCATGTGAACAGGGAAATATTACCCTGTTATCTTAATGTAATCATTTATGATTACTGTAATCATTTTAAACATGTGGTGGAGTCAAAATTTGAATCAAATTTAAAATCTAATTTACACCTGGATATAATTTTGGATAAACAAAGAAATGTCATAAAAGCTTAAGATGCTTATCTGACGATTTTAAAATCATGCTGATGATCAGGTTTTACACAGACTTCAATGTTCAGTGAGCCTGAGCACTGCTGACAAACTGAATATTAAGATATTATTACATTTGTGTTAATTTCTCAAGTCAAATTCAGATTTTTAGTCTAAATACATAAGTATCCTTTTATTAAATAAAAGTCAAGTAGAAACACAGTTTTCGTGCATGTCTCTTTAAATGCAAATGAGCTGCTGCTCCCCGCCCCCTTTTCCAGAAGAGGGCTGTGCCTTTACAGCTGGTAGCGCAGACACTTTGCTAAAAAACAGAGTGGTTTTGATTTAATGCTCAAATTTTTAATCTGAATACATAAATTGTATCCTTTTATTAAATAAAAATGGCCTTTTCACTAATGGTCTCACACTTTTCCATTTTTCTTTTTTTTTTAAATAACTACTTCATTACACAAAATGCACTTCAATCAGGTCAGTTGGTGGTACAGAAAAAATCATACTATTCATACAAAACTATTCATACAATACTATTTAAATTTTGAAATCTGCCAACCAAATCTTCATCAGAAGATACTGTCTTATTACATTAATATTTCAATACTTCTTAACCAATTAATAAACATTAAAATGGTCAGGATGTACATATAAATACATCTGATAATGACACAGGTTTAGTGAAGCCAATATTTCCTTTCTTTAAAGCCGAAGTGTGTAATTTCTACACCAGTAGTGTCATTAGAAGAACTGCATAGAATAATGTCTGTTTTTATATTTGCTCAACCAAACCGGTCAATGATTTGAGGGAGTCAATGTCTTTGGATTTTACACTTTTCAAGGGAATCAGCCTACAAATGGCTTACTAATAATTGTGACTGCATATATTTTACAGGAGACCTATTATGCCTCTTTTTACAATATGTAATACAAGTCTCAGATATCCGCAGAATGTGTCTGTAAAGCTTCAGCTCAAAATACCCCACAGATCATTTATTATATCATTTTAAAAATGCAAATTTTGAGTGGAAGCAGAAACACGCTGTTTTTGTGCATGTCTCTTTAAATGCAAATGAGCTGCTGCTCCCCGCCCCCTTTTCCAGAATAGGGCTGTGCCTTTACAGCTCGTAGCTCAGACACTCTGCTTAAAAACATCTGTTTGGTTTTGATTTAATGCTCAAATATTTAATCTGAATACGTAAGTTGAATCCTATATTAAATAAAAACTGCCTTTTCACTAATGGCTTACTAATAATTGTGACTGCATATATTTTAAAGGACACCTATTATGCCTCTTTTTACAATATGTAATACAAGTCTCAGATATCCACAGAATGTGTCTGTGAAGCATCAGCTTAAAATATCCCACAGATCATTTATTATATCATTTTAAAAATGCAGATTTTGAGTGGAAGCACAAACACACTGTTTTCGTGCATGTCTCTTTAAATGCAAATGAGCTGCTGCTCCCCGCCCCTTTTCCAGAATAGGGCTGTGCCTTTACAGCTTGTACCTCAGATACTCTGACAAATAACATCTGTTTGATTTTGATTATCCTGTCTATCTTGCTAAAACCATGCGTTTTAAAGCAATATCAGTTAAAATTTCTGATATAAGGTTTTCTGAGCGCACACACGTGAAGCATGCGCACAGAAAGCAGCTGTCACACAGTATGTGAGTACTAAACTAAGTTCTCTTTCATGTCTTATTGCGCTTAAACTGTCAAATTCACACATAGTTTAAGTTATAAACACTTGAGTTACAAAAACAAAAATTAGATCTGTATGGCAGCAGTGTAATATACAGTAAATTCATCAATAAATCAACTGCTCTTTTGTCTCCTCTGAGGATGGGACTCTAAACAGTGTTCGGTTTACCAAAAAATGTATTTTCAAATTGTTCTTTTTCACATTTTCTGGGTTGGTAGATGCTCCGGGGAGCCAATTATAGCACTTAAATTTGGAAAAATTCAGATTTTCATGATATGTCACCTTTAACGTTGACAAAATGACACACTTCAGCTTTAAAGATCAACTAATGGCATTCTTCTGTTTTGAAAAGCCTGTAACCTACTGATATTGAACGTGGATTTTAACACGCATTATTGCTATCGCTGTGATGTCTATTTGTATATCCACATTACATGTAATTATAAAGTCACTTTAGCTCATTTGAAAAGGACGTATTCACGATCCATTCAAATGGCTTCCAAATGTTTCAAGAGTCAATATATAAAAAGCCTATTTGGTGTTTGCATAACTAGAGAAAACTAGAAATGTTGAGCGTAATGGGGTGAAAAAAGCCCATGTTCACATGAATAGCTCCATTATTTGTCATCAACATCATGCTGAAATCATAAGGTCATCAAAATAATGGAATGAAGTCAACCACTCAACCTGCGCAGGAAAGACCACATGTGTGTGTGTGTATCTGTGCGTGTGAACCGAAAGGTTTAAAACAAACACACCACAGTGTACTGATTTCAAGCTGTGGATGGCACATGCTCAAACTGCACATGCTTCACAACAGATCAGGACCAACAGTGAGTTGCTACTGGTAATGAATAGAAGCACATGAACTAAACTAACCTCTGTCTGCGGTCACTACCCTTTGGTAAGGATGGACGCGCATTTCGTGCCTTCGAACTTTAGTTGTCACTGCACCTGCTTGGATTGCAATAACATCAGATCAGTCAAACCTCACAGTCTCCATCAGATAAATCAAATCACACAGCTTTCCGAATGTGTTCGACAAACGCAAATCATTTAAATTATACAAGTTAAGGCACAAATAATACTTTGTTTTTCCCCCATATGTAAATATCTCGACACGTCGTGTTTGTACAAAATTCAAACATGGTTTCATTTATCCTCGGTGGATCCGTGGGTTTTTGCGTAGCTTGGACACAGTATATGACAGACAGGAGTGCACACTCTCAACGGGAAGCTTTACTAGTCACGTAATCTTGCGCTGGAGCGACAGTGTCTTTAAATATAATACTGATAAAGTCACTCTCTGAGAGAGAACAACATTTAGGCACATCTGCTGGAGTACAAAAAAGGAGAACAGAAATGTACGGCAATGACTTAAGTGATTAGTAAAGCAGAACAATCGATTTTTTTTTTCTCCTTCCGTTTCACAACGAGGCGTAGCAGTCAGCGGCACGGTCCAGGGGAAATATCTGTGAGTATGAAGGCATATGTATGGCATTACAAGTACAGCCGCTGTGGGCTCTGGGAATAGCCAGTGTAAACGAACTGGAGTGTGTCTGACTGACTGCTAGGCCAGATTCATGCGCTGAACAAACATCACTCAAAACCAACAAGGCAGCTGTGAAACGAAAGCGTGTGAATGTTAACACTCAGATCGGATGAGGGGCTCAGTGAGGATCCTGGGAAATGCATTTAGCCTTTCGTGGGGAAAGCCACACCTAAAGAATAAAGGAAGGGGAAATTAGTGGATGGCTCTCGGGGAAGCAATGCACACCACAGTCAGACGGAGCACGTTTTAGGACAGTTCGTGAGGCGATGGTACTGGGACAATCTCACTAAAACACTGTCATATACTGCCTTTTAAAAATTTGGAGTCAGTACGATTTTTCAATGTGTTTTAATAAGTTGCCTACGCTTGCTACATTTGATCAAAATTTCTAATTCAGTTTTAAAATTTTATTTATTCCTATGATGGTAAAGCTGAATTTTCAGCATCATTACTCCAGTCTTCAGTGTCACATGATTCTTCAGAAATCATTATAATATACTAATAATATACTCATATTTTTCTGGACCAGCATTTATATTAACATTATAAATGTATTTGCTGTCACTTTTAATCCAGTTTAATGCATCCTTATCGAATAAAAATATAAATGTCTTTAAAAATATATTTTTGAATGGTAGTGTGTGTCTGGATCACATTTCACCCAAAATCATAAGAGAAATATGACTTTATATAATAAAATGCAGTTTATTTTGTATTAAGATATTTTGCAAAGTGACACAAAACAATTAAGCATAATTTCCCATGTTAGCATTACATCTGGGTGTTTTGATTTAGCTTTTTTTATTTATTTTTAAACACGTTTACTAGAGCTGTAATACTGCAGTGCAACAAATACTACCATGCTTTAGAGCTGAAATACTATTATAATAGCTTATTTTGTTTGCGTAACAGTAAATTATTTTTACACCTTTAGGGCTTGATGCAAATTTCATATGCAGTGACAGACATAAAACACTTTCTATTCAGTAAATGTGACCCTGGACCACAAAACCAGCCGCATGTCGCATGGTATATTTGTAGCAATAGACAAGATATGTTGAATGGGTCAAAATTATCGATTTTTCTTTTATGCCACGTAAAGATCATGTTCCATGAAGATATTTTGTAAATTTCTTACCGTAAATATATCAAAAGTTAATTTTTGATTAGTAATACGCACTTCATTTGGACAACTTTAAAGGTGATTTTCTCAATATTTTGATTTTTTTGCACCCTCAAATTACAGATTTTAAAATTGTTTCCAGATTTTCAGTAGTATCTCGATCAAATATTGTCCTAACAAACCATACATCAACGGAAAGCTTATTTATTCAGCTTTCAGGTAAAAATTAACCCTTATGACTGTTTTTGTGGTCCAGGGTCACAAATATGACTATATTTAGGTGGTTTAGATGCAATTCATATTTACACTTTGTAGTTTGGGTTGCATGTAAATAAATTACAATATATATGCTGATCAAATTTGTAATAGTTATAATCTGTTATTAAAGGAAATACCCAATGCAGGAAACAAGAAATCACTTTATTTTTTATTTTTTTGGTTTTCATACTTTCATTCTATTTTTGCTTTCACACTTCAGTTCAACTTATGCATGTGGATTGAAAAAGGCCTTATAGAGATAAATGTGCTGTTACAATGCTACAATGCAAAAAATCTTATTCTTGCATTTTCTTTTAATTTTGGGGTACACTATGACTTGAACATGTTATTAAAAGGCTTATATTAAAATATAAAGGCAATCTCATTGTTTGACTATATATTGTGACTGTATCTCTAAAATGCCCCAACTGTCCTAAAACTGCTCAAAGAACAGCTTGGCTTTCAACAGATGCCCCTTCTCAATTAGTTTCCCTCCCAATTTAAGCAGCCCCCATTTGAGCCCCACTGTCCCCTCACCATCCTCATGTTGCCCCTCCTGATGCCCCTCACCCTGATGCGGCCCGCTCAGACTGAGGGATGGGGGTCATCCAGAAAGGCTTGTGCAGCAGTTTTGGGGCTCAGTGCTTTGTCTCCCTCATCATTGTACACATAAAAAACTAAAACATCACATTACAGATAAAAACAAAAGTACAAAACCAAAAAAAAAACAGAAAAACAAAAACCATGATTCAAAAAAAGAGACAGAATGAATGAGGCCGGGGAGTCCAGCCAGTCCGATAAGAGGGAGGTGGGGCAGGGGGCGTGTCTGCGGTGTGAGGGAGGGGCTTGTCGGAGGGGGCGGGGAGAGAGGGACACTTTAAAAGGGAGGCCGACCGGTTGGCTCTCCAGCTGGACTGTGATGGGAATGTGACAGGTCTGAAAGCCCAGGTAGAGGGGCAGCTCTTCGGCCTTTGAGGATGCTGTATAGGTCACACAAGAGAGACAGGGTGAAAACCTCCCTCAGCTCTCCCCCCCCAAAAACATCCTATCTCTTATGGGACGTTCACACATACAGCTGTTATATCACTGGAGGTTGCCAGTGGCTCTGCTTTACTACTGCTTTAATGCTTAACCAAATGAGAAAAAAAAATAATGCGCATAGTTATTATGATTATTATAATAATCCGCACCAAAAGCTGGATTTTGAAGAATGAGTCTTTTGCAAGAATGGTCATATAATCAGACAACACAAAAGCTGTCTTTTTCTTCTTAGAACTTTCTTTATGTTTTGTGAATCCGGCTCCACATTATTCATTAAAAGTCTGGGACACAAATTTATTTAAATGTAGTTAAAATGTAAACATAATATTATAAACTGGGTGGGGTGTCCATAGCTTTTGAAAAATTAATGACAAATGCAATTTAGTAGCTGTAAAAATAAGTTGTCATTTTAATTTGACAAGGTTTTCTTGCATACTAAACACATTCTGGAGGAATGGATTTTAAATATAAATTTCAGCAGTGCATAATACATCATGAATGTTGATAAATGATGAATGGTTATGAATAAATAAATCAAACTTAGATGGTTTTTCATGCACCAATGAACTAAATTCTGACAAACTATTTGATTATCTTTATAAAGGCTTATGCTGAAATGCCTGAAAGCACACATGCATTTTGTAAGCACACATATAAATTTTTATTTTTATTATCATTTTTTTAAACAAAATAAATAAAATTACATTTTATTTTATTTTATTTTATTTATTTTTTTCTACATAAATTAAACTGGATAGTGAAGGGAAAGCAGTCCAGCATACTCCTTCAGTACTGTTTTATTTTATTTTATTTTATTTTATTTTATTTTATTTTATTTTATTTTTTTATTTTTTCTACATAAATTAAACTGGATAGTGGAGGAAAAGCAGTCCAGCATACTCCTTCAGTACTGTTTTATTTAATTTAATTTAATTTAATTTAATTTAATTTAATTTAATTTTATTTTATGTATTTTTATTTTATTTTATTTTATTTCATTTCATTTCATTTCATGTTTTTATTTTATTTTATTTTATTTTATTTGAATTTATTTTATTTTTACTACATAAATTAAACTGGATAGTGAAGGAAAAGCAGTTCAGCATACTCCTTCAGTAGTGTTTTATTTTATTTTATTTTATTTTATTTTTTCTACATAAATTAAACTGGATAGTGGAGGAAAAGCAGTCCAGCATACTCCTTCAGTACTGTTTTATTTAATTTAATTTAATTTAATTTAATTTAATTTAATTTAATTTTATTTTATGTATTTTTATTTTATTTTATTTTATTTCATTTCATTTCATTTCATGTTTTTATTTTATTTTATTTTATTTTATTTGAATTTATTTTATTTTTACTACATAAATTAAACTGGATAGTGAAGGAAAAGCAGTTCAGCATACTCCTTCAGTAGTGTTTTATTTTATTTTATTTTATTTTATTTTTTCTACATAAATTAAACTGGATAGTGGAGGAAAAGCAGTCCAGCATACTCCTTCAGTACTGTTTTATTTAATTTTAATTTAATTTAATTTAATTTAATTTTATTTTATGTATTTTTATTTTATTTTATTTCATTTCATTTCATTTCATGTTTTTATTTTATTTTATTTTATTTTATTTGAATTTATTTTATTTTTTCTACATAAATTAAACTGGATAGTGAAGGAAAAGCAGTTCAGCATACTCCTTCAGTAGTGTTTTATTTTATTTTATTTTATTTTATTTTTTCTACATAAATTAAACTGGATAGTGGAGGAAAAGCAGTCCAGCATACTCCTTCAGTACTGTTTTATTTAATTTAATTTAATTTAATTTAATTTAATTTAATTTAATTTAATTTAATTTAATTTTATGTATTTTTATTTTATTTTATTTCATTTCATTTCATTTCATGTTTTTATTTTATTTTATTTTATTTTATTTGAATTTATTTTATTTTTTCTACATAAATTAAACTGGATAGTGAAGGAAAAGCAGTTCAGCATACTCCTTCAGTAGTGTTTTATTTTATTTTATTTTATTTTATTTTTTCTACATAAATTAAACTGGATAGAGGAAAAAGCAGTCCACAATTCCTTCAGTACTGTTTTCATTTAATTTAATTTAATTTAATTTAATTTAATTTAATTTTATGTATTTTTTATTTTTTATTTTATTTCATTTCATTTCATTTCATGTTTTTATTCTTATTTTATTTTATTTTATTTGAATTTATTTTATTTTTACTACATAAATTAAACTGATAGTGAAGGAAAAGCAGTTCAAAGCATACCCCTTTAGTAGTGTTTTATTTTATTTTATTTTATTTTATTTTATTTTTATTTTATTTTATTTTTTCTACATAAATTAAACTGATAGTGAAGGAAAAGCAGTTCAGCATACCTTCAGTAGTGCCTATTTTTATTTTTATTTTTATTTTATTTTATTTTTTCTACATAAATTAAACTGATAGTGGAGGAAAAGCAGTCCAGCATACCCTTCAGTAATTGTTTTATTTTTATTTTTATTTTTATTTTATTTTTCTACATAAATTACACTGGATAGTGAAGGAAAAGCAGTCCAGCATAATTCCTTCAGTAATTGTTTTGTTTTATTTTATTTTATTTTATTTTATTTTATTTTATTTTATTTTATTTTATTTTATTTTATTTTATGTATTTTTTATTTCATTTCATTTCATTTCATTTCATGTTTTTATTTTATTTTATTTGAATTTATTTTATTTTTACTACATACATTAAACTGGATAGTGAAGGAAAAGCAGTCCAGCATACTCCTTCAGTAGTGTTTTATTTTATTTTATTTTATTTTATTTTATTTTATTTTATTTTATTTTATTTTTTGCTACATAAATAAACTGAATTGTAAAGGAAGAGCAGTCCAGCATACTCCTTCAGTACTGTTTATCCCAGGATGAATCTCATGAAGTAAAAAAGTATCAAATACATTTTTGGGGGGTCACTTTTTGGGTTCCCATACCTGCATTTATGTTATTTCATAGTTTTGATGACTTACTTCAGTTTTTAAATATGGAAGAATAAACACAACAAATAGAAAGACGTGTCCAAACGTTTGACTGATAACATTTATGTCTCCATTTTGTGCATTGTATGACTGCTGATTTGCATAAAGAAGAACTTTTCTCAACTTTGCTGCATCGCTGGACACGCCCACACCGGTTTCTGCCAATCACGTCATTGAAAATCAACAACGGTCATTGAAAATACCTGACTTCTAGCTGCTGCAAACCGCTGTATGTATGAACGTGCTGACAGTGTAACGCTGGTACAGTCCTTTAACGACCGTGCTGTTTGAGACGAGCTCAATAAACATGCTTATTGGACAGTAGCTAAACCCTACTTCATCTGCTCTAATTGGACATGCTGCTCTTGGCATTGGGATGGGCTATTTGTCGCTGCTCAACTTAACACCGTGCCTTTGGGAGAAGCCAGTGTTAAACTGGCAGAATGCTGTTGGTAACATGATATTCATAATCGGCTTTTCTCAAGTGCTTTAATGAAGCCATACAGCTTGTGTGGAGTGGAGAGGACAGGGCTTTTGAGAGAGAACGCTCTCATTATTCGTATAAAGCCAGTAGAGCACTTAAAAGCCAAATCATTTATGCAAACATTTCTTAAAAGCATTCTTCTTCTTTTTGTGATGAGGGAGGACTTTTTATGGCGCTAAATGGATTAAGTGGAAAAGACTTGATGTATTGTTGTTTGCTATTTTATATTATTGCCTATTACTTGCTTCTCTGACAGCTGAGGCTGGTGGTGCTGGTGGCCCTAATGGAGGAAACCAGAGGCTTTTTGTTGGTGTAGGAGGGCAGGATTTGTATGTTGGGGGCTATTTAAGAGGAATGGCATAGGGAAGGGGTGGGCGGTATGAACCAAATCATACATTACACCATGAGACATTTGTGATCCTGGACCACAAAACCAGTCATAAGGGTATATTTTCTGAAATTGAGATTAATACATCATCTGTAGCTGAATAAATAAGCTTTCCATTGATCTATAGTTTGTTGGGATAGGAAAATCTGGAATCTGAGGGTGCAAAAAAATCAAAATATTGAGAAAATCGCCTTTAAAGTTGTCCAAATTAAGTTCTTAGCAATGCATATTACTAATCAAAAATTAAGTTTTGATATATTTACTGTAGGAAATTTCTAAAATATCTTTACAGAACATGATCTTTATGTAATATCCTAATGATTTTTGGTATAAAAGCAAAATTTACAATTTTGACCCATACAACGTATTTTTGACTATTGCTGCAAATATAGCTGTGCCTGTGCTACTTAAGACTGGTTTTGTGGTCCAGGGTCACATTTTATTTAATGGTAAAGCAATACTTGATAATATACTTTATGACAATGAAATTTACTTCATCTTGATTGATATTTTCTCTTTTTATATAAAACTTCATGTATGCAAACTAAAAGATCAGGGGCCGGATTCACTAAATTTATTTTTTATTAGGAATAAAATTTGTCTTAACTGCTTATTTTCTAACTAAAGAATAAAGATAAGAAAATTTTGTATTTCTTAAGAATGTTCTTACCTTTTTTTTCTCAAGACATTTAACTTAAGAAAAGTTACAATTCTTGAAAAGAATGTTCTTAAAATAATAATAATAATCATAATAATAATTATAAAAAACCATATTCCTTAAAATAGTTCACCCAAAAATAAAAAAAAAATACTGAAAATGTACTTATCCTCAGGCCAGCCAAGATGTAGACAAGTTTCTTTATCAGCACATTTGGAAACATTTAGCATCACATCACTTGCTCACTCTCTACAGTAAATGGGTGCTGTCAGAATGAGAGTTCAAATAGCTAATAAAAACATCACAATAATCCACAAGTAATCCACATGACTTCAGTCCATCAATTAAGTGTGAAAAGCTGCATTTCTGTAAGAAAACAATCCATATTTAAGGCATTTAAAATTTAACCCTTCACTTCTGGCCAAATTTCTACTCCATAATCCATAACAGGGATTCCTCCATTGGAAAATTCACATCAAAATGTGTGCTAAGATCCATTTTGAATTCTTTTCACTTGTAAATGGTGCTTGATCTGTGCATATCTGTGACTACAAAACCAGTCAAAAGGGTCAATATTTTTATTCACATTTATACATTTATACATGCAAAAATGGAATGTGAAGGTACAAAAAATCTAAATACTGAGAAAACTGCCTTTAAAGTTGTCCCAATGCAGTTCTTAGCAATGCATATTACTTAGCAAAAATTAAGTTTTGATATATTTACGGTAGGGAATTTACAAAATATCTTCATGAAACACAATATCTTAATGATTTTTGGTATAAAAGAAACTCCATACAACATATTGTTGGCTATTGCTACAAATATACCAGTGCTACTTTTAACTGGTTTTGTAGTCCAGGGTCACATTTCTCTCCTGATTCAGACAAGATGACAGAATCAGTGAAGAAGCAATACTGTGGAGGACTCATATTTTAGCTGGAAGCAACAGTTTGAAGTTAAAAATGTCTTAATAATAGATGTGTTTCTTACAAACACAGATGTTAACTGATGGACTGGAGTGATGTGGATTACTTGTGGATAATTGTGATGTTTTTATCCGCTGTTTGGACTCTCATTCTGACAGCACCCATTCACTGCAAAGAAACACCTTGGATGGCCTGAGGGTGAGTAAATTTTTAGCAAATTTTAACTATTGTTTAAGAATTTGAAACTCATTTGCATGAATTTACAGTTGACAGATAATGTACTCACCCCCTTGTCATCCAAGATGTTCATATCTTTCTTTCTTCAGTCGTAAAGAAATTGTGTTTTTTGAGGAAAACTTTTCAGGATTTTTCTCATATAATGGACTGATATGGTGCCCTGAGTTTGAACTTTCAAAATGCAGTTTAAATGCGGCTTCAAACAATCCCAGATGCAGTTGTAAATGACCCCAGCCAAGGAAGAAGGGTCTTATCTAGCGAAATGTTACTTTTTAAACTCAAACACTTGTCTTGCTCTCCCTGAAATCTGTGTATTCTGGCTCAAGACAGTTAGGGTATGTCGAAAAACTCCAATCGTATTTTCTCCCTCAACTTCAAAAATCATTTCATAATCATCCTACATCGCTGCAGAAGTACCGACACAGTCTTTGCAAAGTGAACATGCAAAGAAGATCAATCACTCTCAACAAAAAAGGTAAAACAGTGATATACGACGATTTTGAAGTTGAGGGAGAAATTACGATCGGAGTTTTTGGACATACCCTAACTGTCATGAGCCAGAATACACAGAGTTCAACGAGAGTAAGACAAGACAAACGTTTGACATTAAGAAGTATATAAATTTTATTATTTTTATGAAAATAACCAATCGTTTCGCTAGATAAGACCCTTCTTCCTCGGCTGGGATCGTTTACAACCACATTTGGGATCATTTGAAGCCGCATTTAAACTGCATTTCGGAAGTTCAAACTCGGGGCACCATAGAAGTACACTGTATGGAGAAAAATCCTGAAATGTTTTCCTCAAAAAACATAATTTCTTTACGACTAAAGAAAGAAAGACATGAACATCTTGGAAGACAACCCTAAACAATCAAACTTACTTCAAACAGTGCCATTTAAGTTTTAGGTTTTATGTTTGTACCCCATATTTCCTCAGAGCACATGTAAATAAGGTAAAGCAGATTTATTTATATATTTACAAAATGTCACATGGTATATATCATCATACCACCCAGCCCTAGTGTACAGCCATGTAAGGCATGAGAGTCCTCAGCCCATGCTGAAGGAGGTTCTGGTTTCTGAGGGTTCCATGTAGAAATGCAAGTGCATCTATGCTTACCTAAAACCCCGCTGGAGTCGATTGGATACTCCAGAATAGAGGTGGCGGGAGCCAGTGTGTAGGGGTACTCATAGGGCGTCGCGTAAATCAGGCCCGACTCCGGACCGGGCGGCACTAGGGTGGCGGCTGCCGGGTGGGCCGAGCCGTTGGGCATGACGGTCTGGATCTGGCGGATGAGAGGCATGATGGTAGGCCCTGCGGGCGTAGGCGTGCGCAAGGCTGTGGGCGGCAGGACAGGTGCTGGGCCGGTGATGATCCGTGGAGCCTGGGCGCTCGCTGCAAGAGAGAATGCAAGGGCAGCTGCGGTGAGCGGAAAAAAAATGCGAGGGTAGGGGTAGATGAAGACGGGTGGGGTCGGGACAAAAAAGACAAAAACAGTTAGTACCATGCACAGGCAAACACTGGACACAGAGCACGACAGCAACGCTATTTAGCTATTAATTAGTAAACAAGGCAGGGGAGGAGCCAGCACCTTCAAACACACAGCTTAGAAACAATATCACACTCCCGCAGTCCTACAGTGCTTCAGTATTATTTACTGAAGCAGCAAAGCGAAGAGGAGGATGTCACAACATCCAGTAAATTAAGGCAACATTGTTTTCACAGATAGCAGAGCATGTTCTCTATTCTTTCAGCTTATTAGCTGCTCTTTGGACGCATGTGCTAATTCTGGATCACAATACTGATACACTTGTCAGAGCATTTATCAGGGTTACTTGAGAGAGGATTACTGAGAGCTGCGGTTACAAAAGCCTCAAACAATACGGTCTGTGTTTGCAAGAGAGGAAGTGGAGGCTTACGTGATTTGATATTGGCGTCTCTGTAGGTGCCGTTGAGAATGGCCAGTTCCATCAGTTGCATCTTCTTCAGACTGTCCTCGCCTTCAGCCTGTCGGGAAAAAGACACAAATACATCAAAAACAGATGCACACAAACAAAACATGCTACTGCTACTGTTCACACTGCAGCTATTAGCATTTTTTCTTCAACAAAACCTTTCATACCATGTCTCACATGTAAGTTTAGCTAATGCATTTCAAGCACAGGGTCCTATTGTACATATTTAATGTATGTTCTTTTTCCTACTGTGGCAGTAATAAACCTCAGTACTCAAGGGGGTGATACAGTTTCCTTTAAATGTATGTGCCATTAAAATAGATGTGTTAAGGTAGCTAGCTGTAAACATGCTGACAGTTTAAATAACTTGTAATCTGCTCTGCCATGAAAAAAGAGAAAACTAATCACAGAGACAGATTTAGACCTGCACTAATGCCCAATATAAGCACTGAGAATGTGTACCAACACACAATGTGTGAAATCAAGCTTGCATAGACAGTTGCAACCCACCTTTCTCTTTTGAAAAAAGTGTGCTTAATTGTACTAAATGTGCACTTGTAATGTACTTCAAATATTAAAAGCATATTAAAAATGTACTTGCAGATACTGTAATATTAATGAAACTTTGAGTACACTTTTAAATAGTCTTTTGTCATGCTTTAAAGGGGTCATGAACTAAGGAATCAAATTTCACTTGATCTTATGACATATAAGAGGTCATTACACTGATTACATTTTGTAAGTGTTTCAGAACTCAAACTTTCTCGTTAGTCTAAAAACAGCTTATATTGAAGCCAGTCTGCCAAAACAACATAATAGTGTGACTAAACACTGTCTTCGCTTCACAAATGCCTGCTTCTGCATCACTGCCTATTTACTAAATAATGAGAGAGGCAAACACAGGTCTACACAGAAACAAAACAATAAAGATGGCTCCGAACACAAGACTGTGCAATATGTCAAGATGTGGAAAAACAGTTTTGTGTTGTCTTCCTTCTAAGCCTAACATTAGGAAAGATGCATGACTGACAAGTTTAAATACAAATGACAATAAAGTATATTTGAGTTTACCATAAATGCTTGCTAGTACATTCAGTAGTACACGTTAACCATATTTTATAGACAATATACAGTTGAAGTCAAAAGTTTACATACACCTTGCAGAATCTGCAAAATGTTAATTATTTGACCAAAATAAGAGGGATCATACAAAATACATGTTATTTTTCATTTATTAGTACTGACCTAAATAAATGAAATAAATATTTCACATTAAAGATGTTTCCATATATTCCACAAGAAAAAATAATAGTTGAAATTAATAAAAATGACCCTGTTCAAAAGTTTACATACACTTGATTCTTAATACTGTGTTGTTACCTGAATGTTTTTTTTTGTGATAGTTGTTTGTTTGTCCTGAACAGTTAAACTGCCTGCTGTTCTTCAGAAAAGTCCTTCTGGTCCCACAAATCTTTTGGTTTTTCAACATTTTTGTGTATTTGAACCCTTTCCAACAATGACTGTATGATTTTGAGATCCATCTTTTCACACTGAGGACAACTGAGGGACTCATATGCAACTATTACAGAAGGTTCAAACACTCACTGATGCTCCGGAACTGGGGGTAAAAACTTTTTTAATTTAAAGATCAGGGTAAATGTAACTTATTTTGTCTTCTGGAACATGTAAGTATCCTCTGTAGCTTCTGAAGGGCAGTACTAAGTGGAAAAAAATGTAATATTTAGGCAAAATAAGAAAAAATGTACACATCCTCATTCTGTTCAAAAGTTTTTACCCCCGGCTCTTAATGCATCGTTTTTCCTTCTGGAGCATCAGTGAGTGTTTGAACCTTCTGTAATAGCATAACAACAAGGGATTCATGAACAACTATCACAAAACAAACAAACAAACAAACAAACAAAAAAACAGCTGTGGATCAGTATTAAGAACGGGGTCATTTTTAAAAATTAAACAATTATTTTCTTGTGTTGATTATATGTAAACATCTTTTATGTGAAATGTCTTATTCAGGTCAGTACTAAATAAAAAAAATCACATGCATTTTGTTTGATCTCTTATTTTGCAGATTCGGTAAGGTGCATGTAAACTTTTGACTTCAACTGTAAGTAATTATGAAAATACATATAAAAGTTGCAGTTAAGTGGGTCAAAAAAGCACTAAATTTCAACTAATTGCATTCATAAAATGTTTAACTATCACCCATTGTCATACAGTATGATTGCAATTAATATGCAATTAAGCAATTCACACTTAATTACAGTATATTCAGTTAAATTATATTATTTCCATAATAAGTGTTTTGTTTTTAAAAGTATGCTAAAACATGCAAATTTTATTACTCACAATGCAGCTAATAGCATAGTTTTTTTTTTTTAACAAAAAGCTTATCTCATTCTCAGCACTGGGGACTGTGACCAGAAATATTCTCTATACAAGTATGGCAAGATAAATGCTTGGTCTGTGCATTTCAAGCACGGAGTCTGTTGTACATACTTAATGTGTATTCTTTCTCTACTGTGGCGGTAATAAACCTCAGTACTCAAGGGGGTGATAGAGTTTCCTTCAAATGTCTGCGCCATTTAAACAGATGTGTTATAATTCTGCTAGCTAGCTACAAACATGTTGACCATTTAAATAACTCGGCGAGATTTTCTTCAAACTACTGCTCCGCCCATGGCAAAAAACAGCTGAAAGAGAAAACCAATTGCACCTACACTAACGATTTCTATAAGCACTAAGAATGCATACTTGTGCTGCATTATGCATTGCATTTAGACACTTTTGAAGCATGAATGTGTGAATGTGAATCAAGCTTGCATAACTAGCATTTAAAATGTCTGAGTTCTAGAGAGTTCTCAGTCTCTGTCTCTATCCCGTGTGGAGATGAGTTACAGTAAAAGAGATGTATTTACTGCCCTGCAGTGCAGCTCCTCTAAGGGGCCGGTCCCTCGCGCCCTCCCGTCACCACTGAAACACTGCCCGCTCCTTGTGTATCTAAATATCAATACTTTATTAAGTCAAGAGCCCGCTGATGAATAGAGCAGGACAGAGCTGTTATAAATCACTCTCTGTCTTTATTTAATCAGCCTAATGTGCTCTGTCCTTGAGAGGCAAGCCTCTGAGAGCAGCGTGTGCACATTTGCTTATGAGAACCTGAGAACGAGGTGAGAAAGTTTGGGTGAAAAACTCTATTCGGAGATGGCCTACATAGAACAACTTACGAAAGTTATGTTATGAAGTTATGAAGTTATAAAATATATATGTTATTTCTTACTGTGTTGTTGTTTTGATCTACAGTACATCGTCCTGGTGAGCAGACATGCTTTATTAGCGATGACAGATGATGGCACCGCAGGAGGCTATATCTCTTGTTTTGAAAGCTTCAGGAGGTTGAAGTGAGCTTGGTCTCATGGATAAAAGAGAGTATTTAATGGCTACGTATGGCATTGAATATGAGAGTCTGATTTTGCAGGACAGCTGAATAATTTAGAAAGGATTTAGTCAATTTTGTGTTACGACTATTGGTTCTAACTACAGCAAGGATAGTGTTAAAGGAATAGTTCACCCAAAAATAAAAGTTTCATGAGTTCCTTTCTTCAGTTGAATGCAGAAGAAGGTATTTTGAAGAAAATAGTATATCCAAAGAGTATGTGGCCCTTGTTGACTTCAATCGATTGAAAAAATACAAGTCAATGGGGACCAAAAACTGTGTTCAGCAAAAGAATGAAACTAACACATGTGTAGGTCAACTTGAGGGTGAGTAAACCATGACCAAACTGTAATTTTTGGACAAACTATTCTTTGTAAAAGTGAACATGGTCTACATTTGGATTAGCATACTACCCATACTATTTGTACTATTCATCAGTGTGCATTATACTGTGTGCAGTATGGGAATTTAGTGTATACACTACAGTTACGGTACGATTTTTGCATGTTTTTAAAAGAAGTCTCTTATGTTCACAAAGGGTGCATTTATTTAAAAAATACAAAAACATATATAAAAACAGAAATATTATGAAATATTAATACAGTTTAAAAGAACTGTGTTCCATTTGTATAGACTGTAAAATGTAATTTATTTCTATGATGGTAAGCTGTTTTCAGGATCATTACTTCAGTCTTCAATGTCACATGATGCTTCAGAAACCATTCTGATATGATGATTTACAAAATTTTGTATTAATATCAATGTTGAAAACAGTTGTGCTGCCTAATATTTTTGTGGAAACCATGATTATTTTTCAGGTGTCTTTGAAAGTTCAAAAGAGCATAATTTATTTGAAATGGAAATCTTTTGTAACATTATAAATGTCTCTACTGACTCACAATTCTAACTTCTTTTCTCTCAATTCTAAATTTATGCCTCATGATTCTGAGATTGTATCTCACAATTCTAACCTTTTCCTCAATTCTGAATTTACAACTCTGTTGTAACAGTTCTGAGTTTATATCTCACAATTTTACCTTTTTTTTTAGCATAGCTGAATTTACATCTCACAAGTCTGAGTTTATATCTCACAATTCTTACTTTTTTTTCCTCACATTTCTGAATTTACATCACAATTCTGAGGCTATACTGCACAATTCTAACTTTTTTTCTCACAATTCTAAATGTATGCCTGATGATTCTGAGATTATTTCACAATTCTAACTTTTTCCTCAATTCTGAATTTACATCTCACAGTTCTGAGTTTATATCTCACAATTATATCTTTTTCTTTTTTAGCATAGCTGAATTTACATCTCACAAGTCTGAGTTTATATCTCACAGTTCTTACTTTTTTTCTCACATTTCTGAATTTACATCTCAATTCTGAGGCTATATTGCACAATTCTAACTTTTTTTTCTCGCATTGCTGAATATACATCCCAAAATTCTGAGTTTATCTCTCACAATTCTAACTTTTTTTCTCACATTGCTGAATATTAGTATTAACAAATTAATACTTTTTAATGGTAGTGGTCAAAATATGCACCAATAAAACAACAGCACACTGCAAGGAATACTGTATCCCACAATGCAATGCTCTCAACTTTCTGAACTTCTATTTTATAATGTTTTGAATGAACCACATTATCAAATATACAGTGTTGACAGCAAATTTAAACATCTTTTTTATGACTCATTTGACTGGAATGACCAAATTTAGGACATTTTTACACATCTTTACGAGGTGTTTGTTGAATTAAACACGTTATATAGCATAATTCCAGTTAATATTGATATTTTATCTGGTTTTGAATAATACTTCTAAATAAACAACAGTAGGCAGCACGCAGTTTATTTTACTGTACACTATATAGTATGCAACACTAGAATTCCATCTGGAACACAAGCAACGTTCTAAGCTTGCAGTATCAGGTATGTGCCAGTGAGAGGTGCTGTGATGTCATCAAAGCGTTCAGTGGCTGGGATCTGTAGGGATGCTAACTTTCCCAGACAGTAATTTAAAAACCAGTCCGTATCATTACCCACACAACCTAGTCCTGTTCAGCGGCAGATATACAGTGAGCTCCATTTATTGTGAATTTTTCAATCTGTCATGCTTTGGCCGCCCATCCGCTTTTGACCTACAAATCAAAAAGCTGTTTTCCGGCTTTGCGGGGTTCAATATTGATGACATCACTCGGTTTTTCACACTTCGCTGGTAATGTATTACAGCACATCTGACAATCTTTCTTTCTTTCTGCTCCAAGCCACAATCGCTTCTATGACACTCTGCATTTTCCTGGCCTCTTCCTCTCCACTGTCCTTCTTTCATCCACATGTCTCTGCCTTCAGCTCTCGCTCTCCTTCTGTGACAGCGTTGCCGTGGGCCCTTCCCGCTCACATCGTGCAACCGCGCTGCACGCTGACAGAACAAAGGGCCTCTCTCTGCACCAGAGCGGCCGTGTTAATGTGCGAGTATCTGCATGCGGACGCTCCGAGCAAACGCCAATGGACCTGATTTCAGTGTAATATAAAGAGGTCTCTGGGAGGGCAAACTGCTAAATCAGATTTCACATTTGGCCTCTGGGTTCTAACTGATATTGCTACTGTGATTTTTCCCATTCATATTTTTGCAAGTGGCTCATCTCCAGTATGTGGCTGGTTAACTGGCTGGTGTTTTTATGCAGTGGTATGCCATGAGCTTGAACTCAAACTTACATATGTGGTTTTAATGATTTGAACAAAATCTTTTACACCTACATTACTGTTTAAAAGTTTGGGGCCAGTAAGATTTTAAAATGTTTTTTTTTTTTTTAAGTTTAATTTGATAATACAGAAAAACAAAACAAAACAAAAACAAAACAAAACAAACAAACAAAAAAAAAATAATAATATTGCTAAATATAATTATATCTTAAAAGAACGGTTTTTATAGAAGCCAGTTTCTTCCATGGAACAAAAATATTAAATGTAACATTTTTTAATCTCACAATTCTGAGTTTATACCTCACAATTCTAACTTTTTTCCTCATAATTCTGAGTTTATATCTCACAATTCTAACTTTCTGACATTTCTGAATTTACATCTTACAATTCTAAGTTTCTCACAATTTAGGTTCTCTTGCATTTCTACATTTTATATCAATTCAAAAATTTTCAAAAAAGTTCTGTTTTTCCTCACATTTTCAGAACTTCTAAACTTCTAAACTTAGAAATGTGAGATATAAACTGAATTTTCTGAACAACATTACTGAAGTATTCAGTGCCACATGATCCTTCAGAAATCATTCTAGTCAATTCTAAATATGCTAATTTGCTGCTCAAGAAACTTTTTTAATATTATCAATGCTAGCTGTGCTGCATAATTTATGTGGAAACTGATTTATTTGAAACAGAAATATTTTGTAACTTTACAAACAGATTTACTGCCACTTTTGATTAATTTAATGTATCTTTATTGAATTAAAGTATTCATAAAAGTATTATACTGAGTGTCTGAGTGAGTGTGCTCAGGTCAGGCAGTGTAATATGCTTTTAAAGTCTGCTTGCATAAAGAGAAATCACTCTGGAGCTATTCAGACTGGGATCACAATGACCTTTAGAACACAATGCCTGCCAGCCTACAACTTTCCATCACGGCCTGTCAGGTTTGCCCCTTCATCGCCTCCCCTCGCTCTCTCCAGCTCCGCTCCAAACCTAGTGAGCCACTCTGCTTTCTACCGACTACATAGGTAGCTGCCTCCTAAAGGGCCGGTCACATTGACAGCGGTTACACCGCTGGAGGTCATTGAGTGTCTGTACTCTTGGTTTCTACTCAACTGAATCACTATATTAACTATTTCACAGTTCAGTTAAACTCAACTTTGTTCAAGTTTGTCGCATCGCCAACGGTCGCTGTCGCTCATCCTGCTGGAACGCTCATTAAAAATGA
Organism: Labeo catla; assembly: GCA_012976165.1. Taxonomy (NCBI): domain Eukaryota; kingdom Metazoa; phylum Chordata; class Actinopteri; order Cypriniformes; family Cyprinidae; genus Labeo; species Labeo catla. The sequence continues at coordinate 101,465 of VONZ01000908.1, read as the reverse complement.
ATGTCTGCAGGTTGCTTTGTCAGTGTGCAAACCGCTGGCAGTGTGAACACCCCTTTAGGCAGCATCCTAACTACAATGGATCCTCATAAGTGACTGTTTTTTGGTGCCCTACATAGGGAACAACAGACAAACAGCACACCGCCATTGACACAAAGTGGAGACTCAACCAGCAAATGATACCAATAAAATCTGACATTAGTTTGTTGCAAAGCTAACTATGGAAGATCATTTCTGCCACTGAATAAAGAATACAAAAAGAAACTGCCACTTTTTATCTCACAATTTTGACTTTTCTCACAACTGCAAGTTTACATTTTGCAGTTCTGATTTTTTTTTTCTCAGAATTGCGTGATACAAACTCTCAAAACGTACTAATTTTGTCAGAATTGCGTGACACAAACTCTCAAATTTGACTTATTTTCTCAGAATTGCATAATACAAACTTTCAAATCTTACTTATTTTACTCAGAATTGCATCATACATACTTGCAATTCTGATTTTTTTCTCAGAATAGTGAGATATAGACTTGCAATTGTAAATTATAAAGTCAGAATTGCGAGATACAAACTTGCAAATCTGACTTTTTTCTTAGAATTCTATGATGTAAACTCACAAATCTGACTTTTTTTCTCAGAAAAGTGAAATTTTGAGTTATATAGTCAGAATCTCAAGATACAAACTTTTTTCTCAGAACTGCGAGTTTGTATCTCACAATTCGGACTTCAAAACATGCAATTGTGAGTCAGAATTGTGAGCTATAAACTCTTTTTTCATCTTCAAAACGGGACTTTATAACTCGCAACTGTGAGTTCATATGAGAAAAAAGTCACATTTGCGAGATATAAACTCACAATTGCAAGAAAAAAGTCAGAATTCTAAGTTTATTTCTCACAGTTGTGAGTTTACATCACAATTCTCAGTAAAACAGTCAGAATTTTGACTTACTTTTTTTTTTTATTGCTGTCAATGTTAAAAACGTTTAATATCTTGTACAAACTTATGACTTTCTTTGATGAATAAGAACTTCAAAAGATTAGCCTATACTTGAAATAGAATTTTTAAAATATATATATAACAATTTATGTCTTTACTGTCATTTTTGATCAGTTTAATGCATCTTTGTTAAATACATTTATTAACTTATTTTAAGAAAATGCATTACAGCAATACTGCCTCAGAAATATATTGCTTCCTAACTTCTAAAAAGAGCAGAATGAATTCACATATGTGACCCTGGACCACAAAACCATAAGAGTCATTTTTTTTTTACATTGATATATGGTTTGTCAGGATAGGACAATATTTGGCCGAGATAGAATTGGAAATCTGGAATCTGAGGGTGCAAAATAATCAAGATATTGAAAAAAAAAAAAAAAAGTTGTCCAAATGAGGTTTTTATCAATGCATACTACTAATCAGTTTTGATATATTTACAGTAAGAAATGTACAAAATATCTTCATGGAACACGATCTTGACTTATTTTCCTAATGACTTTTTGGCATAAAAGAGAAATCTGTAGTTTTGACTCATATTTTTGGCTATTGCCACAAATATACCCGTGCTACTTATGACTGGTTTTGTGGTCCAGGGTCACATATGGCACTTTAACATGGCTGTGGACTATGGCTTTTAGCTCACTTTTCTTTATTCACCCTCTTCCTCCACATGCGTGTTTCCTTCTGTAGCTGTTATTCGTAGATCGATGGATTTGTTGTGTGTGTGTTCAGTTAAAAGTATCTCTTGTCTGAAGGTCCTTCTGCCTTTTACTTTCCTTTCTTTAAGATGTAATTTGCTCTTTTCTTTTTTTTTTTGTTGCCACTGTCATCTGCACTGTAGACACGCATCTAACTTCCCGCTCTCCCTCAGACCACTTAGAGTGATTGCTTTCTTTCTAACAACACAAAATATGATCCAATTTTATACTTTCAAGTGCTTTATTCTGTTACACGCTTTATCTTATTAGTAGCATTTCTCAAGGGCAAGGACATAAACCGAACCTGTCAAGTGCGGTTCAGACCATCATTGGTCGAACGGGAAGGCTGAAGGACAGAGGAGTAGATATAATTGGCCGAAGGAGGACGGGAGGACCTGGCGAGTGGAAACCGGACGCTAGCGCTCCAAGAACGCGTCCCACTCGCGACGCACACAGCTGCTCTCTTACAACACACAAACACGGACGTTTGGCTTCCAGCCACACCTCATCCCCTCAACAGGCCTTCCTGTCCCTCCATGTTGCTCCGGAACCCACTGATTTATCTCACCCTGTCAGTCAGCACTACAACTACAGGCTCTTTTCCTTAGAGACTCTTTCCAGAGATAAAAAAATAGATAACACTGAGTGTTTATACATGCAAAAAAAAAACTATGAAAAAATCAATTAACCAGCAGCACATGAAAACAAATCTAAATAAGCTATTAGATTTCACAAACACTCCCCCTGCCTTCCATTGGCCGGTTAAACAGATAGCCCCACCCCGATCTCACACTATTGGTTGAGTCCACGTTGCTGTGTCGGGCTGGTTAAGATGGTTTGACTTTTAGTGCGGTAATACTGCCTGGCTTTCTGACGTCAAGCACAAACTGAAAATCAGCTGTGACTTTGATTGTTTCACAGCTGCACATATGATGGATCCTCCCCACAGAGACATAAAGACGACCAGAGCTGTGCTTATTGAGAAATAACACATGCATATTTTCTGCTTGTTTTCACACACTTACACGCACACACACATACAGTCATTGTGAAGATTAAATGTACTTTATGAGAACAATTACCGCTTAATCCAATATTTATGTTGAGCCTACTTGCTGTACCTCTTTTAATTGGCTTGCTGAATATGATGAGCACTTGTTAATTGATATGAAAATTAATTAAGAACATCATATACTGACACAAACAGACAGAAGCACAAGCGACCTTGGGCAAAAAAAACGTACTGTAGAGGAACTACTGTACTAAATGGTTACTATATTCATATGCAATGGTATTTCTATTAGACTCCATAAAACATCCAGAATTACCGTGGTACAGTACCAGTCAAAAGTTTTTGAACAGTAAGTTTTTAAATATTTTTTAAAGAAGTCTTTTCTGCTCACCAAGCCTGCATTTATTTGATCCAAAGTACAGCTAAAACAGTACATTTTTAAAATATTTTTACTATTTAAAAAACTGCTTTCTATCTGAATATATTTTAAAATGTATTTTATTCCTTTGATCAAAGCTAAATTTTCAGCATCATTACTCAAGTCTTCAGTGTCACATGATAATTCAGAAATCATTCTAATATGCTGATTTGCTGTTCAAGAAACATTTTTTAATTATTATTATTATTATCAATATTTAAAACAGTTGAGTACATTTTTTAGGATTCTTTGATGAGTAGAAAAATCCAAAGATCAGCATTTATATGAATATAAATAAAATAATAATAATAATAATAATAATAATAATAAAACTTTTGTAATATTATACACTATACCATTCATTCAAAAACTTGAAGACTGTATGTGTATACATATATATATATATATATATATATATAGGATTATATAATTAATCATTATAATAATTGTTGAATTATTATTATTATTATTAATTAAAATTATAGAAAATATTACTTTTATTTAGCAAGGATGCTTTAAATGATGATAAAGGCATTTATAAACTTTTTATTCAGCAAAGAAACCTGAAAAAATTCTATTCAGCTGCTTTCAACATCATCATCATCATAATAATAATAATAATAATACAGTTTTGAGCAGCAAATCAGAATATTATAATGATTTCTGAAGGATCGTGTGACTGCAGTAATGATGCTAAAAATTCAGCTTTGAAATCACAGCAATAAATTACATTTTAAAATATATTTAAATAGAAAACAGTTATTTTAAATAGTAAAATATTTGAAAAAAATTTACTGTAAATTTTACTATGTTTTGCTGTATTTTGGATCAAATAAATGCAGACTTGGCAAGCAGAAAATACTTCTTTAAAAAACATTAAAAATCTTACGGCTCAAAAACTATTGACTGGTAATGTATATATCTAAAAACTATGGTACTACCAAGGTTTTTGGACATGATACAATGGTAGTACCACAGTATTTTGAACATGTAATATTGGGAAATGCCATGGTATATTTTAAAGTACTAAAATATTTTCATGTGACACCATCACCGAACTACAATAAGTACAAACACAATGCATTATCATGGTAATATATACAAAACATGGTGCTTACATATATATACACTACCATTCAAAACTGTTATTTTAAGTTAAATTAATATTTAAAACATATATTTACCAGTAATCATATTTCACAATGTTTTACTGTATTTTCTATCAAAAAATATAGCTTTGGAGAGACTTCTTTCAAAAACCATGTACCAGGGTATTTACATAGTGTTACAAAATACTTCCAATAACATTTTATTTTATTTATTTTTTTTTTCATTTTTTGGACACTTACCATAATGTTTCCATAAGTATATATTTCATATATTCCATAAGTATATGGTATATAGTATATATTACCATAGTATATGAATCTTAAATACAGACATCAAAGTACCATTTGATGAGTTTAAGTTCTTTTTCTCAGAATAAAATATACGGTTCTAACATGGTACATGTCCAAAAAAAAAAACAAAAAAAACTGTAATACTATGGTAGTCTTTTTAGTGCCAGATCAGACTGTGAATACATCAGCTATCCTTAATTACCATTTGCAGCCTCCACTAAAACTGCAGGGTAAATTTAGGTACATAAATGAGTGCAAAGATCATGAGCTCTATTCTTTGTCTGAACACCCGCAGGTTAAAATTAGACTGCAGGTTATTTCGGTGCGAGGCAGGGAAGTAGCCTTTCCTGGATGTGAGTGAAAATACTCAGGGTCACAATGGCCCAAGAGGGAGTGAGCGAGAGAGATAGACTTGTGTATGTACACTCGTGCGTTTTGGAGAGGCAGCATGTGAACATGCATCACTTCAGCCACAAACCTGTGGGAGAACGCGACGCTTACAGTCTTAGACAGGTTCCTGCACATGAGGTTTCATGTTAATTGGCTTTGAGAGAAGGAAGTAGTGCAAGTGTCCCTGGTGCCAAAACTCTGCATATGTGCCCGCGTCTACGTGCATACAAATGCAGGCTCTGTCGAATAAAATCCTCATCTGTTCTGTGGCCCATAAACAACAGTAACACACTAAGCAGACAGGATGTATTAGGAGTATTAAACAACAGTTCGCACACAGTCGTGCAGTCTGCTTCGATAGTAAATGAAGACAAATCAGTATGTTAATTCACTTCAATCCTGTTTGCATGATTTGAAAGCGTAATAAAAGTACAAGGTGACAGGTAACGTAATATGCTTCTCAATCAGGTGTAATAATAACCCTAATATTTGAAACTTTTATTCATAATTTGTCATTTTAATCAGTCTGTCTTGCTTGGAAAAACAAACATGAATCATAATAAGCATTTCTGACATTTACTAGACTGTGAAGGACAGTGAAAGGAAAGTTATGCTTAAAGGAGACTATCTAGGAGAACAGGATTCTCACTTAAAATAAGAGTTTAAAGTATATGCAAACACACAATAATGTTGAAAACGCAAAACTTCTTCCTAATTACATTATACCATTTACTGTTACCATTTACATTACGTCATGTAAAATTAAATAAAGTAGACTTCAGGAAAGAAAAATGCTACATAGATGCAGAATATGGCTCTTTTTGGCCAATCAAGGAGATGACGGTAGCCATTGACTTCCATAGTCTTTTTTTCTCCAAACTATGGTTACGTCAACTGTTTGGTTACCAACATTCTTCGAAATATCTTCTTTTGTGTTCAACTGAAGAAAGAAACTCACACAGGTTTGGAGCAACTTGAGGGTGAGTAAATGATGACTGAATTTTCATTTTTGGGTGAACTATCACTTTAAAGTTGTCATGAATCTGGTCCATGACCTTCGGTCTGCTCACCACCAGATGTCGCTCTCGCCTTGTCACATCACACAGACTGTTGCATCGCACCCCGGACTACTACTCCCGTCACCCATCGCTCTGATTGCGTCAACACCTGTGGCCAATCAGGCGCCCTATATAAGCCCCGGACTTTCCCCCGTTACTCACGGAGTATTGTGGTTATTGTTGTGGTTTATTGCATTGTGTATCGCGTTCCCTAGTTCTCGAGTTCCCTGTGTTTAGCTTTCTCGCCTGGCCATCTCGTTTCGTCTTTCTCGCCGCCTGCCTTTTGGACTCTCGCTCGTTTTTTTGGACTATCCCTCTGCCTTTCCCCCTTCGGATTACGTTCGCCGATCATCGACCCACGCCTTCTTCTCTGACTATTCTTGTGTCTCGCCCCATACATACCTGTTTGCTGTTGTTCTGACCCTGCCTGTTTTCACTATGTCTCTGTTTCGTCCCACGAATAAAAGCTTGCATATGGATCCGCTCGCCTCTCGCCTCTCGCCTCTCGCCTCTCTCCCAATATTACAAAAGTCATTATGAATACCATCTTAATACCATGGTTTATTTTAATGTACCAGAGTATTACCATGTGATACTGTCACTGTACTAACAGTAAGCACAATGGCAAGCACAATACATTACTATAGTAAGATATCCAAACCATGGTACTTATCATTAAAACGATTACCATATTTATGTACCATGATATTTACGTTGTACTACAAAGTACTTCCAAGAAAATCATGGTACATATACAAACAAGTACCATGGATACTATGTTACTGTGGACTACTATTTTATTTTATTTTATTTTATTTTTTTTTAGTTTAATTTAGGGCTGTTAAACAATTAATCGCGATTAATCGCATACAAAATAAAAGTGTGAGTTTGCCTAATATTTGTGTGTTATTGTTATGTATATATTAATACACACAAATTAATGTATATATTTAAAAAAAATGTTATTTATGTGCAAAATATTTTTATTTATATATAATTTAAATGATATAAAAATGATAATAAATACATATACTTGTAAATATTTCTTAAATATATAGATGAATATGTGTTTATTTATATATACATAATTACACATAGTACACACACATATATTAGGCAAACTCAAACTTTTATTTTGTATGCGATCAATCGTGATTAATCGACAGCCCCAATTTAATTTAATTTAATTATTTTATTTTTAAATTAAATTAAATTAAATTAATTATTTAATTTATTATTATTTTTTTGTTTTATTTTATTTTATGTTGTATTTAGTTTAATTTAATTTAGGGCTGTCAAAAGATTAATCGCGAATAATCACATACAAAATAAAAGTTTGAGTTTGCCTAATATTTGTGTGTTATTATTATGTATATATAAACACACAGAAATTAATGTATATGTTTAAGATAAATATGTTATTTTTGTGCAAAATATTTTTATTTATATATAATTTAAATTATATAAATAGTATAATACGTATACTTGTAAATAATTCTTAAATATATAGATGAATATGTTTATATATATATATATATATATATATAATTACACACAGCTGTGTAATTAATATATAATTACACACATACTGTATATTAGGCAAACTCAAACTTTTATTTTGTATGCGATTAATCACAATTAATCATTTGACAGCCCTAATTTAATTTAAATTTGTAATTTTTTAATTTAATTTAATTTAATTTAATTTTGGACACACTTTACAATAAAGTGTCATTTGATAACTGTTAATGTATTAACTAACATGAATGAACAATACATTTATTACACTATTTACTAATCTTTGTTAATGATAGTTAATAAAAATACATTTTCATTCTTAGTTCACGTTAGTTCACAGTGCATTAACTAATATTAATAAACACAACGTGATTTTAATATAGTATTAGTAAATGCTAAAATTAACATCAAAATTAATAAATGCTGTAGTATTGTTCATTCATGTTAACTAATGTAGTTAACTAATGTTAACTGATTAACCTCATTGTAAAGTGTTACCATTGTTTTGTTTTGTTTTATTTTATTTTATTTTAACATTTACCATGTTATTTCCATAAGTACCATGTAAATGCCATGGAATGCCTCATGAAGATTAACTATGATTTACTACAAATAAAACCAAAAACCATGGCTACTAGTTAAACCATTGTAACCACAAATTAACCATGGTTTTGCTACACTAACCATAGTTTAACCACAGGATATGTAGTAGAACTGTGGGTAAACAAATAGTAATCAATACGCCAACAAAACATGATTATTGCACTTTTAAATTTCGTAAGGAATATGAATGCAATTTGCTACTAGTTTGACTTAATCTGACGTATTTCTAGGTAAAACAGCATGCATAAATACCACATAAATGCATAAATGCTACAGTGGAGACAGATGGTTGGAGGCGAGGGGTTGAAAATCAAGAGGGATTTGTCACGAGCCGAAAAAGAAAAGTTGCTTTGATAAAAGATTCTGAAGACAAATATTTAAATTAGGAATGGCATGTACCAATGATTTGCACACAACAAGAACAGGAATTTCCATAAAAGAAATAAATAGGGTCAATTTAGATTTCATATTGCATTAACATCAGCGGGCATAGCCGAGATAATTTGGTCTTGGAAAAATGTGATGAGAAATATTTCAGATCACATTGGAATCGTTTTATTGCATACTTATCAGAGGAAACAAACCACTTAAGTAGCCTTAATGGCAAGCCAGATATTACCTGAGTACATTAGAACAGATGCCTGAAACGTTACGGTGTCCTGCCAGCTGTTGTGTCTGCCAGTTTAGCACAGCAAGAGACTTAGCGCAAACAATGCAAGCGCACAGGCATGCACATGTGTCTAAACACACACACAGTTGAAACAGACATGAAGCTTCCAGACAAGTACACCCAACTGCCGAGTAAAGCGGGCCGTGTCAGTGATTAGCTGTCAGAGCGTAGGCATCCTCCTCATTGGAATTAAAGAGGTGCAATTAGGAGGAGGAGGAAGTCTCATACATCAAACTGGCTTTGAACTGAGGAGACGGCACACAGAGACAGAGACTGAGAGAGAGAGAGCTCACCAAGACTCACTTTATCGTTGTGAAACTTTGATTGTTTAGCAGAAGCACACACACTTTCTTTCCTTCTCCAAAACACACATTCTTACCCGGTAACCCTGCAACTAGCCATCTCTTCATAACAATACGTCTCTCTTATCTCTCTTCATATAAAAGGAAGCTTTGATCTCTCACAACATGCGAAAAAATGAGGACTGCAACAAAAAGGCTGGTCACAAAGTCAAAAACATGACGGGGGAATTAAAAAAAGTGCGAGAAAGGGAGTGAGTGAGTGAAAGTGCTCCTCAACATCACACAGAATTTTCTCATCCTCCAGCAGAGCAGCTCCCACAGAGCATCCCCTTCTGTCCCAGACTGTCTGAAAAACAGATTTGAGTAATTTTGGCCTTTAAAAATGCATGCGTTCCTGTATTATTCATCTTGGGGCTGCATGCGAATTCTAAACATCGCCATGAGAAGGACTATCTTTGCGTCTGAATGAAGAGCATTGTTAAGCCCAATCAGAACCACCGTCCGCTAATGATGGTATTCTACCGGAGTAATGAACCAACCTGAACCAACTGAAAAGGGACATGGAGTGACAACCCATAGGAAGGAAAAATCACAAATGAGATCCTTTTTATATCGTATTTGGTTCTCCTAGAAAGCAATGAGATTGAGAGCAATTGTTAAAAGTCTCCCCAGTCTCATTTCTTTAGGGGAAATAAAAAAGACACAAATGAGGCGTTTGTTGACACAGAGTAGAGCTATAAAATGAATGTGGCCAGCCTAACACAGATCATTTTGGCTATAGGTGAGCGGAGACAACTCTAGAGAAGAGACAACCCTGTTAAAAACAAACAAACAAACAAACAAAAAAAAGCAGCATATGCTGGTTAGGTATGTTTTAAAGCATGACTCCTGGATTGAGCTGGTTTAAGCTGGTCTACTCCTTAACAAAAAGTAGCATACTTCAAGTTTATTTTATTAAGTATACTTAAGAGTTCAAGTATATTTTAAGTATACTTATGTAGTAAGTATACAAATATTAGTGTACTAGAAGTATGCTCGTATGTGTACTATTTCAGTACTACTTGGGACTAAATTGGCCCACTTTCTAGTATGTAAAAGTATACTTTTAAGTATAGTTTAAGTATAACAGTAGTAAACTTTGAATACACAACTAGTTTATATCTGTTTTAGTTTGTACTGCAACTATACCAAAAGTGAACTTACAGGTATACTGACCGTTTACTAATTAAACATCATTTTTAGTACACTTTGAAGTATAGTCTCAGTAGACTACTAGTTTAGTAGTTTTATACAGCAAATATACTTGCAAGTTTTCTTTAAGTAAACTTTACATCATACTTCAAGTATACTACTATGTCCCTATTTAGGTATTAATTTGTATATGTTTTGCTATATGAATATCTGAACATCAGAACATCAAAAGAGAGAACAGGGTATCTGCTTGTAAACAAAAACATTTTATTCTAGCTTCATGCTTTCTTTTTTAAACACTTGAATGTGGGTATGTTTCATAAATAAAAAACAAAGAAATAAACATTTTGAACAAAAAAGTCTATGAATTGGTTTCAGAATGATCATCAAAACGTAGATGGAGTTGATCAACACCCCAAAGCTTTACAGTTATTATTATCTCTTTATTGATCGACATTTTTATTTTTCATAATGTTACACAGTTTTGATGCTGTTTTATGTCCAATGATCATGTTAGATTACATGTGGAAGCATGTTGTTTTGGTTTCTTCTTCACTTGTGTTTTTTGGAAATTTTGTACAGAAGATCTGTAATAGCGCCCTCTATCGTATAACAATGAAAACACTGATTTCTAGGAGCACAAGTATAGCTCAAATATATCTAGACTTTTTCCTAAGTATAAGCCAAGTATACTGAAAAGTACATGAAGCCCATTTCTGAGAAGTATATAAAAAGTAGACTAAAAGTATACTTTCCTATTTTAGTTTAAAAGAAGTATACTAATAGCACACTTGAATAAACTTCTTTTTCGTAAGGGTTAGCTGGTCATGTGCTGGTCCTAAGCTGGTCCTAAGCAACTAACTGCTCTGGACTAGCTTATGAGCAGCACATGACCAGCTTAAACCAGCGGTCATGCTTCAAAACATACCTAACCAGCATATGCTGTTTTTTTCAGCAAGGAACTAAAATTATATTCAAACACAGGTGCCCAAACAAAGCCACTAGATGGTAAGCCTGCAACCATTAGTCTGAAAAAGCGTAACGGCTAAAGCTAACGCTTCCGACCTGGCAGTATGTTGGTTGGAAAGGAGACCAGAGGCCATTTTCTTTGAATAGATGTCAATGGAAGAGAGGCTTCATAACGCTGAATAAACAGCTTTTTAGAGGAAACAGCAGTAACACTTTCTATGAAGCCTGTATTTATAATACATTATAAGGGTATTCTTAAGGCATTATAATAATTGCATAATGCACTATAAAAAACCTTATAATATGCTATACAATCTCATGAACAATCATAACAACAATTACAATACATTATAATACATTATAATTTGTAGTTATAATTTTTAAGAGTATAATTATTTATAACACACAATGAACACCATATTAAATCTACATCTTGTGAGTGGTTAGGTGTGTGTGTGTGTGTGTGTGTGTGTGTGTGTGTGTGTGTGTGTGTATATATATATATATGCCAGCTGATACCAACTGATGTCTCTCTCTATATATACTGTCTGTTGGGGAACCATCAAAATAAAGTGTTAGCATAAATTTAGCAAGCATACTACTAATAATAATTACTGCTAGCTGACATGTAGGTGCAGAGTTACCTAACAACAGCTGTCTAAATGCTACCATCAACATAATCAAACTGATATTACAATAAAAATAGTTCAAAGCAAATGTGTCATATTATACATTCATCTGATCTGATATCTGATCACATGGCTTTTTGAGAAGAAAATTAATATTATTATTATTATTACTACTTATAAGTGGTCTTTGCCTGCTTTAAGTAACATAAGTAACATGGCAAAATTTGAGATTTATAATACGTTATAACTATGAAAAGTATAATGGATGCAAGCGGATGCAACGTGTTCATTGTGTGTTATAAATCATCATACTCTTAAAAGCTATAACCACAAATAAATAAATATTATAATACATTAAAACTGTTCTTATGAACACTCATGAGATGATACAACATATTATAAGGTTTTTTATAATGCATTATGCATTCATTATAATGCCTTAGGAATACCCTTATAATGTATTATAAATACATACATGTATTATAAATACAGGAAAGTGCTACCAAAACGGCTTATCATTTAATGAATCAACAGCCTGCTAATCTGCAACATGTTTTGCACTATACAATACTTTTGGATTCAATTATTTTTAGAGTTTACCACACAAAAAATGCTGTTTTATAGGAGAAGTCACTGACTTTTTGCTTACAGTACTTCTCATTCATTCCTATGGTATCCGTAAACGCCGATTGAGTGTCGAACAACTCTGACTAAAATTCAGTGACGTCAAGGCTATAATGTGATTGGTTATTAAGGGACACGATCCAAGTTAGCCGTTACGCTTTCTCTAATAGTAAGCAATACAGACTCTCTCATCTCCCTATAGTAAGACAATCTGGCCCAAACCTGTCCCTGGAGATCTAACTTCCTGATCAAACACAACTGAAGTAGCTCATTAGGATCCTCAGAAACACTTGATAATTACAGACAGGTATGTTTGATCAGGGTTCAATCTGAACTCTGCAATTAGGTCGATCTCTAGGAACAGCTCTGTGTAAAAAAGAAAGGGTCCTTTTCATAATATTATTATCTCACTAGCCTTAAAGGGATAGTTCATCCAAAAATGAAAAACACCCCATGATTTACTCACCCTCAAGGCATCCTAGGTGTATATGACTTTCTTCTTTCAGATGAATACAAACAGAGCTATATTTAAAAAATGTCCTGGCTTTTCCAAGATTTATATTAGCAGTGAATGGGTGTTGAGATTTTGAAGCCCAAAAAATTGCATTAATCCATCATAGAAAATACTCCACATGGTTCCAGGGGGTTAATAAAGGCCTTTGAAGCAAAGCAACAAATGTGATATCTCTGCTTTTCGGAGATATCACATTTGTCCCATTTGGATATTCAGAGGCTTTGTAGTGTACATGATTACATCATCACATTTTGATCAGCATTAATTTGTCAGAAGAAACCAAAAGCACAGAAAAACACACAACAAAGCAGTTTGACATAAAACAAACCAAAAACAAGGATGAAACAGTGGTACATATTGGATAAATCACATCGCCAGGCAGACTATAGCCAGTGGATCAATCCATTTGGTTGTTATATTATGTAACTAATTCGTATATAGTTCACAAAGATTATTTGCACTATTTTTTTCTGTTGCACTCTCTATATTTCTCACTTATTTTGTGTGTAGTTTGTGAATCATTTGCACAATTTGTGCATTTATTTTCACTACTTGCTGCATTGTTTGTGTTTGTTGTTCATATTCAGATTGAAAATATATTTCTCTAAAAAAAAAACTTTTTTTTCCTGTTTTTTATTATATAATACTTTACTCCCTAAACCATGTTGGACATATCTATATTGTAAGCAAACTAAATAGACTCTATAACAATATTGTAATAATAATAATAATAATAATAATAATAATAATAATAATTCCTTACATTTATATAGCGCTTTTCTGGGCACTCAAAGCGCTTTACATAGAAGGGTGAATCTCCTCAACCACCACCAGTGCGCAGCATCCACCTGGATGATGCGACGGCCGCCATATTGCGCCAGAACGCCCACCACACACCAGCTTATTGGTGGAGAGGAGATGTAAGTGATGAAGCCAATCAGAATATGGGGATGATTAGGAGGCCATGATGGTCAGAGGCCAATGGGCAAATTTGGCCAGGATGCCGGGGTTACACCCCTACTCTTTTTTCGAAAGACATCCTGGGATTTTTAATGACCACAGAGAGTCAGGACCTCGGTTTAACGTCTCATCCGAAGGACGGTGCTCTTTTTTTGACAGTATAGTGTCCCCATCACTACACTGGGGCATTAGGACCCACACAGACCACAGGATGAGCACCCCCTGCTGGCCTCACTAACACCTCTTCCAGCAGCAACCTAGTTTTCTCAGGAGGTCTCCCATCCAGGTACTGACCAGGCTCAACCCTGCTTAGCTTCAGTGGGCAACCAGTCTTGGGCTGCAGGGTGATATGGCTGCTATAATAAATGGCTACAACCTGCTTGGGGAATGTTATATGTATACAAAATTTTATTTGAAAGTGTAAACACCCAGATACAACTTTCTAAAGAAAAAATCCAAACTTCATGAGTTTCTGTTAAAAGTATACAGTAAAAAACACCCAATTGTTACTTGTGTTTTTTTTTTAATTCTGGAAATTCATTCATTCTTAGACTAAACAAAAAGAAAATTGGGATTTTAAATGACCTAGACTAAAATGTCATGTTTTCCCGTTTATAATGATATATGGCACTAGATGCTGACTGCTAGAATAGTCTGAAAAAAGAAAGAAAAGTACAGGCATGTTGGGTGCCCCCAAAATGTTTTAGGTCTTTAAGAGTTAAAACTTTATAAACTGTAATCTCTAGCTCTTGCTAACTGTCGTACGCACGTTCACGAGAGAGTGGCATTCCAGCGGTTGACGTTGGACGTAACATAGCGCAAGCTCCGGTGAGAAGCGATGAACACGGAAGCGCAGATGAGAGAGCAAAACAAAACAGCAGACATGAATTAGAAGTACAAAACGAGGATTTGTAAAGAAAAATGGTGGAGGATTTCGATATAAGCCAGGAGGAAACTGGTTTTCCTTTGCTGTAAACAAAACTTGGATCTCATGAGACTAGCATATTCTCACCGGAGCTTACGCTCCACCTCTGTCCTACATCATCCGCTGGAACGACACTCTCGTGAACTCGCGTACAACGAGTACGAGAGATTACAGTTTATAAAGTTTTAAATATGGATATTTTTTTCTTAAACGCATTGCTTCACTTCAGAAGGCCTTCATTAACTCCTCGGAGCCATGTGGAGTGCTTTTTATGATTGATGGATGCACTTTATTGGACTTCAAAATCTCAACAGCCATTCACTGCCATTATAAAGCTTGGAAGAGCCAGGACATTTTTAAATGTAACTCCGATTGTATTCGTTTGAAAGAAGAAACTCATATACACCTAGGATGGCTTGAGGGTGAGTAAATCATGGGGTAATTTTCATTTTTGGATGAACTATCCCTTTAATATGTCCTAAGCACATTCCACATCATATTGACCGAGGTCTTCAGTTTGTCTTCATTTGATTCATATTCCCTTTAGTCTCTGTTGGCACTGGCCTTAAGGAAATTCCAAGAATCAAACCATAGAATTACAAAGGCCAATTTTTCACATACCCTTTCACAAGTGTATCATATTCATTCTTTACCCTTGCAGCAGTGTAGCGAAGTCAGATTCTAAAAAGAAAAGGTTCCAGAGATGACAACACGCAAGTGATTTCGGCGTTTCCTCAGAAGAAAAGGCCACCCAGCGTCGGCAAAGTCAAGCAGTACATTAAAGACTAAGTGCAGCGTTGGGGAAAGTGGCGTTTGCTGACAGAAGGTACGCGCTCAGAACGGGAGCCTTTATTTCGCTCGTGACATTTCGTTTCCGTGGTGCCCGGGGGAGGCAGCTGTTCTATTGGAGCTCGGCGGAGCAGAGAAGCTGGATAGATTTCTGAACGGCCATGGAGTCTGCATCTATACACTATCCCACTATTTACATAGGGATTACTCTGCTGTTCCTGAAAAGGGATAGACGGAGGTAGCAGAGAGAAGGACAAGGTGATTTGAGTATAAATAAGTAGGTCCACATAGAATCTGGTCCCCCAAAACGCTGAAGAAAATCTTGGTTCCTCGCGGTTCATTTTTTAAAGTTGAAGCATGTCATTTCAGGGCCACTAGTGTCACCAAACAGGTTTATACATCTCTCCTATCTGCCATTAGTTGGACAAACAGTCCCCTTCCAAACTAATGGCATTGGTGGTGTCAGCGTTGTCATGTGGGGCTTGCTGGGATGCTCAAAGTACAGCAACATTTAACCCAAGGGTATGCAAGTTCAGTCCTAGAGAGCCACAGCCGCAGAGTTCAGCTCCAACCCTAATCAAACACACCTGAACAAGCTAATCGATGTCTTTGGGATTACCAAAGCTATAGGCAGGTGAGGTTTTTTTTCAGGGTTGGAGCTGAACTCTGCAGGACTGTGGCTCCATACCCTTACGAAAAAGAAGTTTATTCAAGTGTGCTATAAATATACTTCTTTTAAACTAAAAATAGGAAAGTATACTTTCAGTCACTTTTTATGTACTTCTCAGAAATATACTTAAAATGACATTTAAGTATACTTAACTTATTCTAAGAAAAAGTCTAAATATATTTGAGCAATATTGTTCTCTTATATCCATGTTTTCATTTTTATGGTGGGGACGCTATTACACATCTTCTGAACAGAATTTGCAAAACACAAGCAAAGAAAAAACTGAGACAACTGATGCTTTCACATGTTTTTAACACAATCATCAGTCATAAAACAGCATCAAAACATTATCACTTTGAATCCAATTCATAGTCTTTTTTTCAGCTTTTTGTTCAAAATGTTTTTTTTTTTTTTATTATTATTTATGAAACTTACCCACATTTAAGTGTTTATAAAAAAGAAAGCATGAAGCTAGAATAAAATGTTTTTGTCTACAAGCAGATACCCTGTTCTTTCTTTTGATGTTTTGTATGTTTAGATATTTATATAACAAAATATACAAATTAATACCTAATAAGGACATAGTAGTATGCTTAAAGGTATGATGTAAAGTTCACTTAAAGAAAACTTGTGAGTATATTTGCAGTATAAAACTACTAAACTTGAAGTTTACTAAGACTATACTTCAAAGTGTACTAATAATGCTTCAAGTGTTTAATTAGTAAGCTGTCAGTATACCTATAAGTTCACTTTTAGTATAATTGCAGTACAAACTAAAACTAGATATAAACTAGTTGTGTATTCAAAGTTTACTACTGTTATACTTAAAGTATACTTAAATGTACACTTTTATATACTAGAAAGTGTGCCAATTTAGTCCCAAGGAGTACTGAAATAGTACACTTACAAGTATACTACTAGTACACTGAAATTTGTATACTTAATACATAAAGTATCCTTAAAAACATACTTCAACTTTACTTAAAGGGGTCATCGGATGCAAAATTCACTTTTACAAGAATATCTCAGATTGAGCGATTGAGGTGTTGTGTTGCTGGATGTAATAATGAACATAGTGGTCGTCATTTACTCCCGACATCTGAGCCGCTGAAGATGCAGTGGATTACATTTGTTTGTGAAGGGAATGCACCTCCCGATCTACATAAATGCTTCTATGTTCGCGCAAATCATTTGTGATCCAGTTTCACCTACAGCAGAAGTGAGTATAAGTGTTTTTTTATGAATCTGTGCAATCACCTTTCCTAATAACGCGCTAGTTAGCAACTTTCGCGGCTAAACACGCTAAATGCAGCTAAAGTTAACTATCTTTTCGAGCACAGCTCGTCACTCCACAGAGAGAAGAGAGGGGTGGGGCGAGCAGAGCTCATTTGCATTTAAAGGAACAATCCATTGGAATGGGTTGATTTTTGCAGAGCTCATTTTGACAAGGAAAAAAGGGTGTTGTTTTACACTACCATTGAGAATTTTTAACCAAAGTATATTACAAACTTTTCATTAAGACCCTAAAGAATCATATCAACTTGTGGAAAACTGGCATCCGATGACCCCTTTAAGTATACTTAATGAAATAAACTTGTAGTATACTTCTTTTTGGTAAGAGTAGGATCAAACGTGCCTATCCCTGATTCAGCCCATTCAAATCCATTCAGTACAATTCCACATACTTTCCATCAATGCAAAAGATGCGAAAAAATCTCCAGATTGCATCTGGTCCTATGAATGAGCGAGCTTGTTCTTTTAAGTAGCTGAAAATCTGAAAGCAGGGGCAGTGGGTAGATGATTTAAGCCCCTCTGTAGTACAGTCACATGACCCGGTGCTCTCCTTTGAGGATGGGGCCTCTCAAAGAGTTGCCACAGTAATGCACTCTCTGCCCTGTGAACCCCATCTAGCCTTTATTCCCTGTGCAACCGAACTGTACCAACACTAGCTCCAAAACAAAGTGTTACTCAATAACATCATGAGAGACTGAGGGAGGGACACACAGAGAGATAACAGAACAGAATGTGAAGGAGAGAAAAGATGCCGGACTCTCTCAGAGGAGGGGAAGGGGAATGAGCCCCACTGGGAGCATTATCCAACCCTGTAGGGCCAAAGAGCCCGCTCAGGATTTCCACACTCCAGTTGTAAACAAAGAGCCTTTTGATGCTCTCTCAGCCTCAAAGACATGGATGACTACTCAATCATGTGACCACAGAGCAGCCCTGCTGTTCACACGTACACCGTAGCCACACACAGAGCTACACCCGCCGACATATACAAAGTCACATTACTGATGGAAAGGAGACCTTTGGACAAAAGGAGGCAGCATGTGCACCTGGAGAAAGGGACAAAGATATGCAAAAATGTGCAGTCATTTCTCGAAATCCGAATGTGCGTGCACACAACTGAGCACAACATGTCTTATTTAGACATTTTTTCCGGCATCACACACACACAAATTTCTGCAAAGACAGGCATGAGCTCTATTCAACCCCTCTCTCTCTTTCGCTAGTGCTGAGCACTCTGAGAAACAGTGAGAGGCAGAAAAACATGTCATGCAAGAGGGACCCTATTGTGCCATGAAGGGAACAGATGGAACCTCCCACAAACCACTGGGCCCTTCATTTTCTTGCCTTCCTAAAAAAAAAAAAACACCGTCACAAACAGCAACACTGGCTCTGCTCACCCATAATGCACCTTTGCTTCTACATCCACTCGGGCGTTCTTACAAAGATGTGAGGGTGTCCATGTGCATTCTTGCAGGCAGAGATTCAGTTATGTGTGACTAACGCTTGCTGAGCACGTCACGGGAATCCCCAAACAGAACTTGTGCACACCCCGCCTAGATATCGCCTCCTAAATGCTTCTCCCAGCAGTAGATCGCAATCTGCGGGGCTCAAAATCCCATAGTGAGCACGTGTGCCAGCGGGTGAATTAGGCAAGGAGAGAATCTCAAAACATTGGCATGTGGATACGTGCGAAGTAGAAAGAAATTAAGTAAAAGATCCAATGACTAGATGGAAGAAAAATGATGCAAGGGTGTTGTGACTGGTTTACAGAGTTCGAGGTAGTTTCTAGGGTGTTCTGGTTTGGTTTCTAGGTGGTTGCTTACTGGCCAAGGCCACCCTGATGTCCCTGAATATTCTGTTCGCTAGATGTAGTTTGGGTCCTTACTTCAACATAAGTTTACATGGTTTGTCCACCCACTGTATCTAAGAAAAGTAATATCATTTATCATTTATATTCATAGTTTGGGATGGGTTACAGTGGTTTAGGGAAGTTAGGGACAGGGATTTGTTCAGATATGTAACTCTTAACCAGGGGTGCTCCTGGAGGGCCTCTATCCTGTAGACAGGGTTGCCAGGTTTTCACAATAAAACCTGACCAATTGTTACTTAAAACTAGTCCAAAACTAGCCCAATTGGGTTTCAAGGAAGGTCCCCTGTTAAAAAGGGGTAAAATACATGTTTTTTGGCGGGGTTTCCCTGGTAAAATCTGCATTGCAGGGGCTAAATATCATGTTATTGTGGTCTCTCTATCCTGCAGACATGATAAATAACCCGCGGCAACAGTGTTAAAGTAGCCCAATGAGTTGGCAACGTGGCAACAGTGTTAAAAGTAGCCTGATGACTTGGCAACACTGCCTGTATAATTTAAAAGCCAAGTTCTGTCGTGGAACTCTATGGCACAGGCTGATGGGTCGATAATGTACAAGCTGATTGGTTCATGTTGCATACCCAGCCAATAAGCTTGCTGCTTTACATTTAAATGGTTGGTTAACATTCACTAGAGCATTTCACAGCATGCTTTCAGTGTTACTCTAAAACCCTCCACCTCCCCAGCTCCACCTGTGTAGATCTGCTACGGGTTACTACATATGGTATTTGTTCAGCAGCATAATGACTCACAGCACTGTACTGTTGTATGTATTGGCAGCAGTGAGTTCCTGTACTTGCTTTGCAGCAGCAGCAATAATCTACAACAACAGCAATAACCATCAGCGTAGCAGATCTGTTCAGCCAAGACCAAATACATTTGCATTGCCATATCCATTACCATGCTAAAATCTTCCGAGAGTTGTCATGATAGAACTCTATTTAAACACAACTGTAGCACGTAGGTGTGCTGAAGTAGGTTGAACTCTACAGAACGGTGACCGTCCAGGAGCTGGATTGGACACCCCTATACAATGAGCAACACTAACAGTGATGCTGCTGTTAGCAGCCATCACGACTCACATAAAAATCACACATTCATCAAGCTCCACAAATACTGAGCTTCATCGTTGAGCTGGAAGTATCTCATCCCAGGAAGGAACTGTGGACTAATCTGAGCCATGCTGGGTAGAGCTTGGGGCTTGGGTACTTCGGCCCCTGCAGGCCTTTGCTGTTTACTTAACATCCTCTCCTCTTCAACACCACTGCTGGCACAGCTGGACAACCACATGGGACAAAAAGGGGAGATGTATGTGTGTGTGTGCATGTGCATTGTGTGGTAGTAGTGCCTCCACACCCAATTTCAAATTTCACTTTATCTCCAGCCCTGACAATTAGAGCTGCCTCTATCTGTCATGGCTCCAGGCTGGGTGCCACGGAGGGGCGGCTGACAGACAGGACTTTAATTAAAGTAGTCCCTTCAGCAATGACCATTTAGGCCTAGCTACCGCTAACACAGGGTGGGGAAACAGAGTTAGAGAAAGTTGAGAGCTAACAGATAGTGGTAAGCGCTTCACCTCACCACAGGTTTAGACACTGCCTACCGGCTTAGGTTCTAAATAAAGGCCTTTCTGAAATTAGCTTTCTCCGGGGTGTGCATGTAATTTGGTGCTGAAGTTGTGTGTCATAGTTCAGCTTAGCATAGCTGAAAATACTCATAGTGAAGTGACACGAGACGTCTGTTTTTCCAGAAATATGAATCATCTGTGACATGTAGGAGGTTAAGAGCTTTATTGTGTGTAGAGGATGTTTTAAGGAACATGCGATTTGCACGTGCTAGCATTAAAGATGGTCCCCCTCTTACGCATACATAGGACTTCCTTCCTGGATATAAGAGTAATTATAACCTGGGTATTTGCAACTGACCAAATAGATAGACAGGTCCATGTCAAGCAAGAATATGTTAAGTTCTATGTTCAAGGATGCAATGATAACCAACCATTATCTCACTGTCACTCCCCAGGACCTTGAGAACACAATGCTTTAACTATGAGCTCATATCCTATGCTCCTGGGCTACCACAACATGCATCAACATAAATCTATGATCAAGTCAAATCAGGTCAGACTCAAATCATGGTCCCCATTAGCAGACAGTTTCGAGATGTCTAGACCATATGCACAGGCCTCTGTTTCACAGCTGTGATGCATCACTCTACAAAAATCACACAACAGTGGAAGTTTAGTAGAATGTTGATGGTGCCCTTTTTCAATACAATAAAAGTGAATGGTGACCAAAGGCTCTAAAAATAATAAAAAAGACCAAAAACCAACACAATGGCATCCATGCGTCTTCTATGCTACATTCTAAGTCCCCTTATGTGACAAAAAGGACATTTCCACTGGTAATCTTCTCTTCCCCCATCTCATTCACATCCACGTATAGGAAATTCATAAATGGTGCAAATTGAGATTTAAAATCTGACTTTTCCTCACATATGACTTGAGATGACTTGGAATAATGTGTAAAAGTTATATAGACTGTTAGCATACTTTTATTTTTTTTTTGGAGCTCGACAGTCCCTAGTCACCATTTACTTTCATTGTATGGAAGAGATCAGCATGTTGCCACTGGTAATATGTAAACGAGCTCTCCTTCCTGCTTATGAGAGACAGAGGAGCTCAGGGGAGTCTGGTGAAACCTTGCCTCAGTCAGCACAATCAGATGCAATTGTGAAGCGAAGGCTTTTATATATTTGTCACAAAGCCATTGATGATAATTGCTTTTGACTGTGTTAGCAGTATCCTGCTGGTCACTGGCTTCCTGCGTGCACCACACCAACTGCTGCCACTACTGCCAGTGCTGCTGATTATGATGATGAGAGCTACGGTGGTGATGTAGATAATGATGATGATTTAAAACAGGTGACGCCAAGCTGACGACTCCTGGTGTGCTGCTATAAAGTGCCTTGGTTGCTAGCTTTCCCCGGAAGGTAGACTGTCAATCCAGCAAATGACCCCATGGGAATGGCTTGATATATATTTTGTCAAAATTTTCCACAAACACCATTGGTGCGCTGCTAGCCCCGCCCACATGTGGAGAAGCAGAGCGTACATCTCAAATGCCACAAGATGCGATCAATCAGTATGCAAATTTCAGCAGGGATTATAAAGATCTTTATAGAAGTTGGAGCAGAACACTAGCGGCTGTTATCTTAGCGCAAACAGAAAGGAAAAAAATCCCTCCCTCCATCTATTTGACAGAAAAAAGTCCCTGTAGGCAAACACAGAGGTGTTAATGGATTTTACCTTGGGATGTGGGAGGGTACTGTCGGACATCATGCACTGCAGCAGCAGGGCTGGGATTGATAAGGAAGGGGCGGCCTCTCTGTGGGCCATCTGGGAGTTAGCTGCCAGACAGGGGAATTGCTCTTAGATGAAGGATCAGGTTAAATGTTATGCTGTTGTCGCAGTAGTAGCTGTAGTCTGTGTCCACTCTGAGACCCAAAGCGTAGGTCCACTGATTGGGGAGGTGTGACTGTTCTCACTGAGCTTATTGAAGGTGTTGGCAGTTGCCATGACAGCCTACTGAAGCAATAACATATCATCTTTCCTCTGGTGGCCACATCATGTAATGGTCTTTCTGTATCCTGACATGAAAATCTTCAACTTGCACCATCAGTGGTCTCATTTTAAGACCAATGTAGCTGACAAAAATGTCAGAAAACAACAATGGCTTAAGATAAAAACTCCAATCCAGTAAACTTCTTTGTTGATGACTAAAGTTTTGCCTTTATTTGCGTTTTGAGTTTTTTTTGTCTGGAGTTAAAAGATTAGTTCTCTTCCAGAATGAAAATTCCCTGAAAATTAACTCACCCCCATGTCATCCAAGATGTTCATGTCTTTCTTTCTTCAGTTGAAAAGAAATTAAGTTTTTTGAGGAAAACATTCCAGGATTTTTTTCCATAAAGTGGACTTCAATGGGGATCAGTGGTTGAAGGTTCAAACTGTAGTACACAAATGATGAAAAAACCACTCATGACCTTTCCAACGAGATTACTTAATGTGTGAAGTCATAGTCGCACATTGCAGAGCTAGTGCAAGAGCATTTGTGGTTAAAAAGTTTATAAATTTGTATCTTCTTAAGAAAACGACTGATCGTTTCGCTAGATAAGACCCTTATTACTCTGCTGGGATCATGTAGAGCCCTTTGAAGCTACACTGAAACTAAATTTGCATCTTCATCCTGTCAATCCCCACTGAAATCCACTATATCGAGAAAAATCCTGGGAGGTTTTCCTTAAAAACCTTAACTTCCTTTCAACTGAAGAAAGAAAGACTTGAACATCTTGGGGGTGAGTACATTTTTAGGAAATTTTTATTCTGGAAGTGAACAAATCCTTTAAGACAGACTGGACAGTTGATGGAACAAGAAGGGAAATGGGACCAGGACATAACCCAGCGTAGGGATCTTCAACCCTGCTTCTGGAGAGCTAACATCCTGCAGAGTTCAGCTCCAACCCTAATCAAATACACCTGAACCAGCTAATCAAGGTGTTTAAGGTAAAACTACAACTGGGTGTATTGGAGCAGGGTTGGAATTGAAGTCTGCAGGAAGGTAGCTCTCCAGGAGCAGGGTTGGAGACACTTGACCTAGGGTGTGAGCCAGTAGCTCTTGTACAGAGGTGCCTAAACTCGGTCCTGGATGCACCAGGTAATCAAGCTCTTACTAGGCATAATACAATCTTCCTGGCAGGTGTGTTGAAGCAAGTTGTTACTTGTAACTTCGGCCCTGGAGGGCCACTGTTCTGCAGAGTTTCACTCCAACCCTAATTAAACACACCTGAAGAAGCTAATCAAGGTCTAAGGCAGCGTTCTCAACTCCAGTCCACGAGGCCCACTGCTCTGCACATTTTGTATGTCTCCATCATTTAATGCACCTGATTCAGATCATCAGCTTGTTAGAAGAAAGATCCATGAACTGAACTGTGTATGTCAGATTCAGAAACATACAAAATGTGCAGAGCAGTGGGCCCCGAGGACTGGAGTTGAGAACCACTGCTCTAGGACTGAAGTTGGCCACCCCTGTGGTATGTCATTAGCACATATACTGTTCCACTACACCAGTGGTTCTCAACCCTGGTTATGAAGAATGTTTACCTAAGCAAACTCACCTGGACCTACTCAATCAACTCATTAATAAAGACACCAAGACATGAAATAGAAATAAGAGAGGGGAACTTCAGAAATAGGACGGGGAACCATTGTACTACACAACAGTTCTGACCAAAATACAACTATTAGTACAATTAAAGGTCCCACAGCCATAACACTGCAAGGCAGCATTTATACCACAAAAATGTGTAATGCCACATGTACATGCATGTACACAGGAAACACAAGAGCAAGAAATAATCAATCATATGCTTGAAAGCAGATGGGACAGCAGGGCAAAATAAAGAAAATCATTAGGCTAGACTGGCCAAAATGTCTAGCGCCATTTTTCATCCCTGCTGTAAACTTTCATGCAAGGCCCAGTCACATGGTTGTGGGGAAGTACTACACTGGTAACTACAGTATTTTATCAGAAGCTATGGTACATTTTGCACCAATGCAACATGGATAAGCAGCATCTGTAAGCATGAGAATCCTCAGCACTTCATGAATGCCCCACGGCTAATGAAATAATTGAGGTAGGACTCTGGTCATGCAATAGTCATTAGCAGACTCTCAGAGTTTTGGAATCTATCTACAACAGTTCATACTCTATAAACTAAAGCCTGTGACCTCAATGAACTTACTTCCTCATCACATGAATTGACTTTTAAAGTCATGTGACCTCATAAATCCTAAGACACTAGTGTTAGAAAACAACAGGATGTTGCCCCTGAAATCTATTAGCTCAATATTTGCTGTGTTATTATCTATCTAAATCTCCAGAGGGCTCAACTGCTGTCACAGTATACTATCTATATATGCAGATACTTTCTAAGACAGCATTCTAACCCAAACCCAAAGTATATCTATGATGCCTGAAAACACTGTTTAGCTAAACAGAGCTACAGTAGTGTCTATTCATGCATACTGCAACTGCCTGACTGACACCATTCCTAGCATTTAAAATACTTTAATTTACGGCCATACAGGATGACTTGACCCTGTTCCTCCAACCCTTTCACATAGAGTTAAATGACAATGATGCAATGGTTAGCATGAAGAATGTTTCGAGTGACTGATTACTCAACCACACTGGCCCTGCACAGCACTTCCCATTTGTCAGGAGAGCGTTTGGAGAATGTTTCACTTCCCACTCATCAAGTGACACCAAAAGGAAAGGAAATGAAAGAGGAAAATGTTTTAAGGCCACATGCAATCACAGATACACATGTTCTAATGTGCTGGGACTGTTACTAATATAAGAACATTAAAAGGTTACTAATACAATTACTGATATAAGAACACATTATCTAACGAGATCCAGTATCTCTTTCACCATGGAACATACTACATCTTTATGAAATCGTGTCAATAAAAATCTTGTGCAACTTGTGCAATCAAAACCAGCAGACATAATACTAAACAAAAGTCAATGTCAAATATTATTACACATTTCTTTACTATAAATCATAGGTATCACTTTATAATAACTAAAAACAACAAGCATTGTGTTATATAATGCTTAGTCACTAAAAACAGCTTGTCTGATGGAACCAGTAATGTGGATACTTGTTGCATGATGTCGTAATAACTTGTCTTGTTATAATATGAGTTATGAGAATTGGAACAGCAGCTGTCTGGAGCATTTTTGTTTTGATGTCCAATAAATTGCCACAAAGCAATCAGTGATAATTGGTTTTAAAGGGCAAACACTGATGATTATATTATATTTGCACTTTGAGAATTTAATATGATATAGTGCATAAAACACTGCAAATTATATGAGTATTTAAACACTGCAGTGAGACACATCGTAAAGTCACTTACACACACACACAGACTGTGAACAGAACCTGTACTGATGTTTGGAGAGGCCAATTTATTGTGTGAAAATGGTTTCAAACCTCAACAAAGCCCATGGCATATAACTTCAAAAGCCCACTTCCTGTCATTTTGACATATAACATCAGAGAACCTAAATAAGCATGATGTGTTATATTCAAGAGAGGGCAACTAGAAAGACGAAAAAGGAAGTGTGTAAGCAGGAGAGCAGTGACACTCACCGCAGGCACAAGTAGCTTGTTAACCTCCTCCACTGCACGCTTAAGCTTGATCTCAGCTCGGTTCTGGGCATCCTCCACTGTGATGAGCACATGGAGGTCTTCATTCAGATGCTCCCAGTTGGGTTTGCCTCGGTTTTGTTCCTCCTGGACAGAAAGAATGAGAGAAAGAACGGTCAATCAAGGAGGTCTATAGGAAAGCGAAGAATGGGTTTATAAAATAGACTCTTCATGCCCTCAACTGTTGCAGCTTTCCTTATGTACCAGACTTCAGTGGGTGGTAAATAGTGCATAGTGTACAGTGGGATACAAGCCTTGACCCTCAACATACGTTTTAACAGAGTTCACCAGAAATATGATATATGTGTGTTTTGATATGATGAGGTTCAAGAAAGATGTTGGGACTTGTCTCAGCTTCCACTCTTGCTGTGGGGTTTGATACCTTGATGACACTAAAGTGCAACTGGAAATCTAATAAAACACAGACTACAACAGAGAGGATGTGAAAGTAAAAAAAATAAACGGAGAAGCTGCTTCTTTGATCTGCTGTGTGCTACCAAAGCAGAAGTCAGGATGCCATGTATATGCCATCCTGTGAGACACAGCTCTATAAAAGAGACCTCGTGAAATTCATACAGTCTCAAGACAGGTGGTGACAAAAGCTTCACAGCTAGCAGAGAGAAGCAACAATAGCATGAGCAACAAATCAAAACTAGATCACTGCTGAAGTGAGTCATAGCTCTGCAGCGCTCAAAGCTGATGTAAATTTATTCTGTTAATATGCTTTTAACTCAACTTAATATACAGAGACAACTAAGTAAGCTATTTGTGTGTTGAAAAATATAAACACTGTGAAGCGCTTTCAAAACATTGCTCTGTTTAAGAATGTAGAAGCACACAGCAACAGCAGCTCAACCAATGGGGTGAGTCTGGGGCGTGGCTATGCGTTCTGTTAGACCAATAGCAGATGGGGAGTAATAGAGGTATTTGTGAAACCTGTTTGGAAACATTAGTAGGTCTAGTGCGAGATGCAAACACACCAGCAACCACATAGCAACTGCATAAAAACGCTTTGGAAACATCATTCCACTCACATTTTCTTCAGAAAATATTACAATTTTTGCAGAACTGTTTGGTGCAGCGAGTGGAGCAGAAATACAGGGGATTTAAAAACTAAATGATATGACAGGAAACCATGAAAACTTTGGATTAAAAAGCTCTGAAGATTGCTGAGGGCAAACAGCTTAATTGATAGAAACCCAAAGCACATTAAGTTGAAGGGGCTCGTTACGCTTCGCCTACACCACCGCTTTTGTTTGTCTGCGTCTGGCTTGTTTTGCTGTTTTTCTCGTTTTCCTGAAGGATTTCCAAATGAAAAATCAAGATCTGATTTATGCAATAATCAGATATGCAAACACGGCTCGTTTTTTCTCCTCGTGACTGCAAATGGGAAATTGATGGCAATCAGCGTCGGCGTCTGTGTTCCCGCGTTCTGCCTGCTGATTTTCATTAAGGAGCCATTGTTGCCCCTTTCGGCGTGAAGCGAGGAAGGGTGGAAACGGGGGTTGCGTATCACCAAACACACGCAATATGATTTATCATTCAGGATGGTGGTGCTCGGGTGTCATGAGGTCACTTCCTTTTTCTCTCTGTTCGGCCCTTTGGTTTCGCTTGGCTGATTTACTTGGCTTTCTTTGGTTGTGACAAGTGCTAAAAATTGATCTTCTGAGGCTGATTGTCACAGCGCAGCAACCCTCCCACAGCCACGCTGTCAATAACACTCGAAGAAAGCCTGCCAGAGACAGCCAGGAGGCACCGGAGTAGAGGTGGTGTGTATATTCGTGTACGTGTCAGTCTGTCTGAGGGTAAGATACAGCTAAGACACTTGTTTTTCCCGCGGTCCAGGCAGGTTGTCTCGCATCAGGCCGTGGCTGCTCCTTCTGCGGCCCCGCAGGGCGGCAAGTGACAGGCTGGTAGTCAAGGTGACGCGCCGTCAACGTTCAACGCAGAAAATATGTCCAACTGTGGGGCCCTCCGCTAGGCCTTTGTTTACACCTCTTTCCCCTTGCGCACTGTCTCTGAGCTGCCTGTGCCGTAGCCGAGCACTAGTGAAATCAATGTCCATAAATCCATTGTCCTGCTCTTTTGTAATCTTCACCGGGCCAATAATGCCGCTCTGAAGGAGCGCAGACCCCTCGGTGGAAAGCTCTGGGAACTAATATCACGACTCGGCTGGGAGAGGACGAAGATACACGCAGGGGGGAGTGTAATGAGACACAAGCTTATTCTTTAACATACTCACCAATATATTTCACCACAGTGACCATGTTTACATATACATCATTTTCATTTACGTCTATAATCTGGGTTAGCCTTTAAAGAGATAGCTAAAATGAAAATTAAGCCATCATTTACTCACTCTTGTGCTGTTCTAATGTCATATGCTCCTTTTTTCAGACCACATAAGGAGAAATTTAAAGCAGCGTGTCACTTGCACAATGTCAGTGAATGTGACCAGCAACAACATTAAAAAATAATATAAAACACACACACACACACACACACACACACACACACACACATACACACACACACACACACACATGGGTTTACATGTTTTATGGGGACATTCCATAGGCGTAATGGTTTTTATACTGTACAAACCGTATTTTCTATCACCCTACACCCTACACCTAAACCTAGCCCTCACAGGAGACTGTGCACACTTTTACTTTCTCAAAAAAACTCATTGTGCATGATTTATAAGCCTGTTTCCTCATGGGGACCTCACAAATGTCCCCACAAGGTCAAAATTTACTGGTATTACTATCCTTGTGGGGACATTTGGTCCCCATAACGTGATGAATACCAGGTGCACACACACACACACACACATACACAAAAGACTGTTCTGGGCATATATGATAGAGTTTGGTAAAAACAATAAAATAATTTGATGTATTATTTAATGAAATTCCTAACCTTGGCTGTCAGTTTCTGTGAATGGCTGCACACTCATGAGACTATATTAGTGCTGTTCACTCCGACTCGCCCAGAAAAAGCATGCAAGTTGCGAGAAATCACAGTTAATAAAATATGACATGACAGAAGGGCATATAACATTAGAACAACATGAGGGTGAGTAAATGATGACTTCATTTTTGGGTGAACTATCCCTTTAAACTAAGGTCATAACTCAGTTTTGTGGGTACAAACTGTCCATTGCCAAAAGATTACCAATGTATGAAGTCAAACCAAGCACCTTTCTATTGGACAAAATGGTGAATTTGTGTGACCCACTTGAAAACCAATGCAAAATCTCCATGGGAAATCTTTCAAACTCACAAGACAATCCCAAAGATGTGGATTCCTATTTAAGCTGAAAACCTTTAATTAGATTTCACCCACAAAATTCCACCAAATATCAGTGTTTTATTTCGAAAAAAAAACTATTTTGGAATATTGTATGCATGTGATCAGCCTTACAAACAAACATATCAAACAAACATAATTCCAAACATATAACACAAACAAGCAGGGTCTGTATGTTTGGCACTATATGTTTTTCCAGCTATTTTGCTTGTTCTTGTGACTTATTTCAATTCAGTGTTAGTAGTACAGTGATTTACATCACAGTAGTTCACAGTAATTTAGTCAGCTCATTAATTCTCATTCATGTCCCTGACAACAGCACACAAAAATGCAATGGATTGTAAAATGTAGGTCATAAGACTCTTGCAGTGCTTTCAGCTGTCTGTATATTGATTTATGTTCCTTTCTTTAAAGGCTGAAATGTGTCATTTTAATGCTAAAACTAAATGTTAAAACATCCTCGTATTCCAGCTTAATGTGAAGCGACAGCTTTAAGTAAACCATTTGCAGTTTGATTTCCATAAGAAATGTAACACTGTGACTCATCATAACAGTGCTTTGTTTTGTCTAACATACTGTAGCAATGTTGGCTCAACCAATGGTGTGAGTTATCTGTTTGTCTGACCAATTGCATATGGGGCAGGGAAATCAATCTTTTTTTCTCATTCTGATTGTTAATACAAAAGAAACAAAAGCTCCAAAAATGTTTCCTCCATTACTTTTTCACAAACATCTTAAAACATTCAGCATTACTTTAGAGTTTAGATGACAAAGAATTCAGGCTAATATTAGTATATGACAGCTGTCTTATTCAGATTTCTAGAAACCGGAATATTTGCATAATTGGATTATGGAAATCAAGGTTACAATTAAAGGGATAGTTTACCCAAAAATGAAAATTACCCCATGATTGACTCATCCTCAAGGCATCCTAGGTGTGCCTACATCCTACAATCGGAATTATATAAAAAAATGACATGGCTTCTAAGCTTTATAATGGCAGTGAATGGGTGTTGAGATTTTGAAGTCCAAAAAAGTGCATCAATCCATCATAAAAAGTACTCCATGTGGCTCCGGAGAGTTAATAAAGGCCTTCTGAAGCAAATCGATGTGTCTGTGTAAGCAAAATATCCATATTTAAAATTTTATAAACTGTAATGTCTAGTTTCTGCTAACTGTGAACATCCGTTCACGTTTTAAATATGGATATTGTTCTTACGCAAACACATTAAGGTCTTTGTTAACCCCCTGAAGCTGCGGGGAGTACTTTTTATGATGGATGGATACACTTTATTGGACTTCAAAATCTCAACAGCCATCCACTGCCATTATAAAGCCTGGAAGAGCCAGGACATTTTTAAATATAACTCTGATTGTATTCGTCTGAAAGAAGAAAGTCATATACAACTAGGATGGATTGAAGGGGAGTAAATCATGGTGCAATTTTTCATTTTCATCAGTTTAACGTTAACGTAACAACAATATGAGCAAATTCTGATATATATTGTGCATATAAACATGGTCAGAGAGGAGTAACATTGCATGGCTCAGAGCAGGTTCATGTTTTGATGATACAATGATTTGGGTCAACCACCTTGATGACTAGAAACACTGAAATATTGCTGCTGGATAGACACATCTGATTTCATTTTCTTGTTTCTACAATATATATTTTAAATCTTAGAAAACCTCCAGCAAGCAGCTCACTCAGAGAGAATACCAAACACCAGTCTGACTCTCTCTCGGGACAGATTTAGAGAACAACAGAGGGCTTTACCCTCAAATCCAGACGATTTGGTGGTTTTGTAAAAGCGAAGTTACATCAAAGCATCTTGTTAGAGGATTTTAAAGAACAAAGGAAAAAAGGTTCACATCCTTTGTTAGAGATGTTTCATCAGGTTTTCTGCCAGACAAACATAGATCAACATTTCAGTTCACAATTGTGACCCTGAACCACAAAATCAGTCATAAGCAGCATGGGTATATTTGTAGCAATAGCCATAAATACATTGTATGGGTCAAAATTATCAATATTTTATGCCAAAAATCATTAGGTTATTAAGTAAAGAACATGTTCCATGAAGAAATTTTGTAAATTTCCTATCATAAATATAATAAAACTTACTATTTGATTAGTAATATGCATTGCTAAGAACTTCATTTGGACAACTTTAAAGGCGATTTTCTCAATATTTTGATTTTTTTGCACCCTCAGATTCCAGATTTTAAAATAGTTGGAACATCAGCCAAATATTGTCCTATCTTAACAAACAATACAACAATGGAAAACTGACATGTTGTAAAGTCGTGACATCAAGCAACATGTCAAAGTATTTTTCATTGCAGTTTGATAACACTTATACAAGTTATACAATGTTGTTGTTCTTTTCAAGAGTTAAAACTTTTGTCCATACTGGTACCTTAATACCACAGTACCTAAAATGTACAAATTAGTATCTAAAAGGTACAAAGACAGCTTTTGGACCTTTTTCTGAGAGTGAATGCTGTATATTTGAAAATGTGCCATTTAAAATGAAATGTCCTGATCAGACTGAAATGATCAGGAACCTTAAAAAAAACGTTTTGAGAACTGAAAGTTGTTTTCATAATACGATGAACTCTTTTGTCACAGATCAAGAAAAATGTGATTGCTCATAATGTGACCCGTTTAAATTAGACATAAATCCACTACTAACTCTAAGCACTGAATATAACGGTGATATTTACATAGTGACAATGTGTTTAAACTACTACCATGGTTATGCATGAACAATCACTGAACAATACGTATGCAAAATGCGAGAAGAAAATCCAGAAATAAAATTCTGTCATACACGCACACACGTGGGCCTGTTTAGTGAGGCTGCGAGAGGATGAATCTGAAGTGATTGTGACAGCTCTAATAACAGTAATTGCCAGCGGCCCAACACTGCAGCTGAGCCTCTCTGACAGGCCCAGTCAGAACAAAGATGACGGCAACTACATCAGCAAGACAACATGCTCCATATTAACTTTGTATATCAGCGTCAAAGTCCCTACGTGCCCTGGGCTGATCTACAATTTATTTAGTGCGCGCTACTTTTTCGTCAAATCCCACGGCTTTGTTTTGATGGACGAAATCAGATTTTTTAAATTAATCAGTATTGACTGAAATAGGATATAATTCAGTTAATATTGGATATTTGATGCTTATTTACCCTATTTTTACATTTAAATGACATTTGTTGTTATCACAGGTAATTTTTTAAAAACAGTATTTAATAATATTGTAAAAAGTAATGTTTTACAAAATCTAAAAAAGGGAATATCAGTTACAGTACATTATAGTGTGGTGGCACTTAATTTCATTTTCATATTTTGTGATTAATTTTAGATTTTATTGTTTTAATTTATTTACACAACAATTTTGCAGAACTATATAATTTCATATATCTTTCAATGATCATTTATTAACTATAACATTAAAAATTAATATAAATTGTGTACATTATGTGTACATGTTGTGATGCTCAAATTCATTTCAATTTCTTGTGATTGATTTTAGTTTTTAATGTTTTATTTTTAATTCATTTACACAAAATACTGTTTTGTAGATTTTTTTTTATTTAGTTATTAACTATAACATTAATATCCTTTTTTTGTGATGCATTTTAATTTAATATAAAGCATTTAAAATGACTGATGCTATTTTTTAAAAATGTATTTATTTACAAAAAAAGCTATCATGCAGAATTTTAATATCATTCATTCATCCAATTACCAACATGAAAATTATTTAATAGATTTTATTTATTTATTTATTTGCTTACTATTACTTTACATAATATTTGTAACCTAAAATATAAAAGAAAAAAAAAGTGTATTTTTTAAAGTTGAAGGGAAATAATGAATTGTAATTATGTCTATCCAGAACCAAACAGGCCATAACCTAAATATAAATGGCAAATGTCTATCAATTTGGTATTATTAATACCACCAACAAATCTTTATATTTTGTGTTGTTCTGTACAGTCAAACACTTTTTAAAAATGAACCAGGAACTGCTAATCAGTAACTGTCATCTGTGTGTGTTTTTACACATCTGCTTTACTGTAGGGACAGTGCTGAATGTTTGATAAGGATACAGTACATCAGTAAATGAGTGCTGGATAGATGCTCACAGCGCTAAAATACTTGCCCTGAATGGTGGTAGAAATTTCAGCGCTGTTATTGCCACTTGTCTCTTTCCTTTACATCAAAGTTGTGCTTAAGGCGAAGGTGAGACAGAGAAAGACTAACTAAATTATATTTAAAGGCCATCCACAATGTGACATAATGGTTTAACAGTGGAAAACGCTCATGTTATCTCATGAGATTAAGCTGTTGAAAGCTGCTGTTGCAACAACAAGTGTGAGTCCATGAACCACAGGAGCAGTCAGAGAGAAAATCGCCTCCTAGCCAATAATAATGACACTGATAGACATTAACTGCCTGTGGAAATGCTGTTCAAACAGCTCTGCTATATCTGAGAAAAATATTCAATGACAAAAATGCATGCAGAAGAATGCATACAACCCTAGAGAACCCTAGAGATTTGAAGTGTTCATGCTTTTAAGAGCTCTCAAAAAGGAATTGAGAACTGGTGAAACTTACTACAGTTTGATGGAATGCTTAAAATGAGTTGCTCAGAAAAAGAAAATGTTTAATTAAAATTCACAGCTTTTGAATCTCAACGCTTTTGCCTTCAGACATGTGTAGTAACTCCTCTCATTATCCAGCGGCATTATTTGAGATATCACATTTGTAACACAAAATCGTGAGACATATTACACGCTGAAATGTAACACTTAAGGGATTTGCAGATTTTTGTGAATGACATGCGTTCTGCTCCTGATTCCATGTGGACCTACTTATTGGCTTATTCTGCCTATATGCAATTGATTCGATTATTCCTGTCTTGGGCAAACATCCTTGTCCTTCGTGTCATATTTCATCCACACACACATAAACACAGCTTAAGTGAAACTAACAGCATGCAAAATGAGTATTTTTGGTTGATTTGAGATTAAAAAATAATCTATTTATGATTCAGACACAGTCAAACCAAAAATTATTCAGACACCTTCAAATGTCTCACATTATCACAGTTTATTCACTATAGTTTAGAAAATTGTAATAAAATATGACAAGAATTCTGTGTCAGAACAAATTTATCTTGATAATGTCAGATGGGTTTGATAGAAAGGTATGTAACAAAACACTTTTTCCAGTTTTACTGGAAGTCCACTGTATGAAGAATTTTTGTTAGTTTACTTTATTGTGCTATCCTCACTTACATAAATGAACTATAGTGTCCTGTACCCACTAGTAAAAAAAAAAAAAATCTAAATAATTTTTGGTTTGACTGTACATTAATCTATCTATTAGTATTTTAAGTGTTCTATAAGAGTGGAGTCACTTTGTAGTCATTATAATTATTGTTATTAACTATTGTAAAACATTAATACAATATTAAATATTGTTTTCAAGTTCAATTAATTTTAAAATGTAATTTATTCCTGTGATGCAAAGCTAAATTTTTAGCATCATTACTCTCAGGGTTGCCAGGTTTTCACAACAAAACTCACAACAGCTCAATTGCTGCTCTAAACTAGCCTAAAACTTTCTACCTATTTCTTACTATTATCAATTTTGAAAAGAGAGGGAAAAAACAAACAAACAAACAAACAAACAAACAAACAAAAAAAAACATACTGACTGCAAACCGAAATTGAAAAAGTCAAAATTAACATTAACCAAAATTAATAAATGCAAGTATTGTTAACATATCCACATTATTTTTCAACACAGAAGTAAGCCGTTTTCAGTGAATGCACAAGACTTCCGGTTCATTAGCCTGTCTAAGGAAGTAATGAGAAGAATAACAAAATCAGGGTTGCCAGGTTTGTACAAAACCTGCTCAACTGCTACTCAAAACTAGTCCAATCGCGTTTTGAGTGGGTCCCCCATTAAAAATCATGTTCTGGGGGATAAAATACATGTTTTGTTGGGGTTCCCCTGGCAAATTCGTATTTCAGGGGCTAAATATGACATAATTGGGGTTGCTTCAAAAAAACCCGCGACAAGAGTGTTACAGTAACCCAATTCTGTGGGAAAACAATGGACTTGGCAACACTGATTACTCCAGTGTTTCTATTATGCTGATTTGGTGCTCAATAAATATTTCTTACTATTATCAATTTTGAAAAGAGAAAACAAACAAACAAACAAACAAACAAACAAAAACTTACTGACTGCAAACCAAAATTGAAAAAGTCAAAATCAACATTAAAGGGGTGCTATTATGTTTTTTTCACTTTTTGAACTTTAGTCAGTGTGTGGTGTGTATCTTTGGGCATAAAAATGACCTACAAAGTTACAAATCTCAAAGTCCACTCCCAAGGAAGATATTTCGTTAAAAAAAAAATCTCTTTTCAAGAACTACAACGAACGGCTCCTTTGGGCTACAACGTTTGTTTTCCACTCGCAATGATGTGGTCCATTAGAATATCATTAAATTAAATCCCACCTACAGAAATTGGAATTGTTGGGGGGTGGATAGGGAAGAGGTGGGGGATTAGCCACTGTAAAAAACAATTTGTTAAATCAACTTAAAATAATTTGCAACCTGGCTGCCTTAAAATTTTAAGTTCAGTCAACTCAAAAAAAGTTTATTCAACTTGAAATGTTAAATTATACTAAGTGAAAACTTAGATATTTGAGTTGAATCAACAAACAAATATCTAAGTTGTTACTTAGTACAACCTAACATTTCAAGATGAAAAAACTTATTTTAGTTGACTGAACTTAAAATTTAAGGCAGCAGGGTAACAAATTATTTTAAGTTGACTCAACAAATTGTGTTTTTTATTTTTCACAGTGTAACTTCTGAATGTACAAGACTTCCGGTTCATTAGCCTGTCTAAGGAAATAATGAGAAGAATAACAAAATCAGGGTTGCCAGGGTTTCACAACAAAACCTACTCAATTGCTACTCAAAGCTAGCCCAAAACTAGCTCAATCGCATTTCGAGTAGGTCCCCCGTTAAAAATTGCCTTCCAGGGGATAAAATACACTTTTTTTGTTGGGGTTTCCCTGGTAAATTCGTATTTCAGGGGCTAAATATGAAGTTTTTTGGGGTCGCTTCAACCCACAAACATCCCACAGCAACAGTGTTAAAGTAGCCCAATCCGCGGGAAAACTGCGGACTTGGCAACACTGAACAAAATGCAGTAAACTGTAAAACCGTTTGCACTACAAACCAATGTGTCCATAATTAACATAATACATTAAAATAATAAGATGCACTAGTTTGTTTTGTACAGCTTAAAATAGCTGGAAGCGGATAACACTGGAAGCCTGGCACATTAAATTTACAAATGGCCGCGTCCACTCTTACAGGAAAAATAAGGTGGATAGGACCTCAATGTGAAGCATTACATCGGATGTCTATGGCAAGTCTGCTTTTAAATACATAACTAAAGGTGTGTGTGAATGACAGATGCAAGGTAGGAGGTGAAGAGATCATGAGAAACAAAGGACACAGGCATGAGATTTTCCACTATCTACCAAAGCAGCTTGAGACTCACAGAGCAAAGACAGCAGAACCTTTAAACACACATGCGAATGTTTGCACAAGAGCTTCAATTGACCCCGTCAACGTCGAACGGGTCGTACTATCAGAAAGGGGCCGTCGGCGGTGCACGCACGCGCACACGGCTGAGATCCGATACGCGGACGACCAGCTGCGCTCTGACAGGATGCAGAGCCGATCCAGATGTGCATGAAACGCTGGAGATGACAACAGTGCTTTTCACAGAGCACTTGTTTTATTTTCCTCTGGATCCTCCTCGCGGTCACCTGGGATGGGCTCGGATAAGTATCCGCTTCCAGCACTTGTCCAAATATGGGTCCTGCCCAACTAATGGAAACACAAATGCGCCTCCAGATCAGATACATATGCGAGCGCGTGTGATCGTGCACATCTGCGTAGTAGTGTTTTTTCTCCCAAAAATGCCAATAATCCCAATGATAATAAACTGCGTGTTTGCATTCATGTGAACGTGTGTTTGCTCAAGTGTTAATGATGGACAGTGAATGTGACCCCGTGCTTCCAGATCGTCTTGTGACCCCCACCGCCCCGGCGTCGTTAGCCCAGCGTGTCGTACGTTGACTGGGGTTCGACTGGGAGAGGAGCCCTGGCAGGGCCACAGGATCCAGCCCCCACTCATCTGAGGCCAAGGACAATGTTTGAACACCTGCCCGCGGCTCTCAGGAACGAGGGGAGGGCTTGTTATTCCCTGCAAAGTAGCTCAGTTGGGCAGTGCGGACTGGACTGGGCTAGTTTACTCTCGAATGAACCCTACGCATGTAAACTCTGTGCAATCCTGAGCACTGGTGCATCTGTCATCTGGACAAACGTCGAGCCACAGTTGCTGACTGAGTGAATTTTGAGTGCATGTTAAAAATGAGCAATATGTTTAAGCATATGGATGTGTGAGGACATAATCAACCAATCAGATTTCTCCATCTGGTGTGATTGTGAGTTTGTTATGATTGTTCATGCATGTTTTATGTGTGTCTACAGGGTCTAAAATTAACACTCACCAACGGGCATGAGATTTTTGAACTGCAATGGTATAATGTTATAAGATGATAGCCTGACCATTGAAAATGTAGGAAAAGTTGAGAAAAGTTGAGAGATCTTTTTCCCTCAGTGGAAAATGTCATATATATAATATTCAATGCCACAAAAGAAACAAAATTATTATTATTATTATTTTTAATATTATGTTTGTGCTAAGAAATAAAGACTGTGCTTCTGTAAGTGACACAATATCACTAATATGAAATTAAAACAATTAAACTACTGCAACTACTGCATATTATATAATATAATATAATATAATATAATATAATATAATATAATATAATAATTTCATGAATTGTGTACTCACTTTATGAGTACACAATAACAAAGCATAAGTATAATTTACAAAATATTACTTAATATTCCATGCCACAAAAGAAACAAAATTATTGTTTGTGCTGAGAAATAAAGACTGTGGTTCTGTGAGTGACACAATATCACTAATATGAAATTAAAACAGGCAAACTACTGCAACAAGGACACTATAATATAATATAATTATATATTATAATAAATATATAAATATGGAGTTAAGGGATCTAAAATGTATCTATGCTTCGTAAAAAATTATTAATTAATAGCAAAGAAAGTTTATTTATAAAGTAAATTCATACACATTTATGATGAAAGTAAGTTTTACAAAAGAAACTTAAAAATACAATGAATTAACAATAAATATCAAGTAAAGGTAGGTTAGAAACACTTAAACACTTAAAAATGATATTTAATAGCAATTTAATTTTTGCATGACTTCATTTGAGGTAACAATTTAATATTTTCTCCTAATAATTATAAACAACAACTTTACTACTGAAGAATCTGTATATATATATATATATATATATATATATATACTGAAGTATTTGTATATATTTAGGGACAATATAGAAACAACAGTTTTGAATTAACTATAAACTAACAGCTTGCTAAAGATTTAGGGGTCTCAAGAGAATTGAGACTTTTTCTTCTAGTCATCTCAATGACAAAATGTAAAATGTAAGAAATTTACCTGAGTTGACCCCTATAAGTGCTTCGTTACTGTATACTTACAAAAAATGACACTTTCTGTCTTCATGAACATGTGTGTTTACTATAAGTGTGTAAGTATGTGTTAGTAAATGTTTGTGCATGTGTGTGTGTGTTTGTAGCTCTTACCTTCTTTTTGTCCCTCATGGAGCCTTTCCCTCTCACCATGATCTTACATCCTGTCTCTGCCTCCAGCTGTTTGGCTGTGAGCCCCCGCGGGCCCAAGATCCGGCCCACAAAATTAAACTGCAACACACAAACACACACATCTCACTCACTGCATCTGTGTCCGGATGAAGTGAAAAAAGATATATATGCTTTGGCATCTGAGAAGTCGCAATTTGCATCAACAATACTGTAACATTTACATTTCATGTTACTTTTGAATTCCTTCCCTATAAGCAGCAGGATATAATGAACCAAAATTTTGCAGGGAGCATTACACACAGTATTTAGAGTTATTAATAATGTAATTCATAATTCCAAACAAACACATACACACATCACTCCTACACTGGCTCCTGGTTGCTTATCACACCCAGTAAAAGAATTATAATTAGCATTTTTAAGCCCTTCATGGTCTTGCAACACAATATTTGGCTGAACTGAATTATCCTCATTCTCCTGCTTTCTACTCTTAGGCTTTCTGGTGACAGTTTAGAAATACACTCTGAAAAGGGTATAAAAGCTGTCACTCGTGCGTTAACCTTTCAAAAGGCACTAAAATGCACCATTTAGATACTAATATGCACACTTTAGGAAGTAATATATACCTTTAAGGTACTAACATACACCCTTTAGGGGCAAATAAGGTTTTCGTATTTCCTCAGTGACAGCTCTTGTACCTTTTTTCGGAGAGTGATGGACAGTCTTTCAGAGTCTTGACCCCTACAGTGCATACTGGAAATCCCTCCCCCAGCATCTCAGTGAAACTGTATCTCATCCACCTTCAAAACGCAATTGAAAACGCATCTGTTTACTCAGGGTTATTGAAATGTTTATGCATTGTCCTTAGGTTCATGAAAAGCGATATATATATATATATATACATATATATAAAATGGACAATGATGTTTTAAAATAGAATATATTTCAAATTACAGAATGTCTAGTTTTGTATTTTCTGGGAGTGTTAAATGTAAAGATTTTTACCCTCACATCAACATTCTGGCATTTAGGCTCTTTCCTTGAGCCCTAGTTCATTTCTGACCCTGGATAAGTTTAAAAGTGATCACAGACATGTGAAATGGTTTAAAGAGGATGAATGAAATTCCCTGGGAGGTTCTTTATTTGAACAGGCTGCCTAAGTGTTATCGTGAAGCTCATCAGCCGGGACTCAAACAATGTGCAGAGAGCAGCAGCCGATAGCCTCCCATATGCCAGCGCCTCCTCTGGGCCTTTGACAAGATAAGAGCCACCAATTATTCACCCTAATCAATCAGGTATATCAGCACTGACCCGAAGGCTGTCGGTCAAAGGCTCTGGCCCGAGCTGTAGACTGTCATACTGGAGAACTGGACGATTCATTTGTAAATCACTTTGGATAAAAGCATCTACTAAATGACTAAATAAGTAATGCAAATGTGGCTGAGTTTGTGTTGCAGTTATAATGTTGTTGTGTTATAGTTAGAATATGTGACCCTGGATCACAAAACCAGTCTTAAGTAGCACAGGTATATTTGTAGCAATATCCAAAAATGCATAGTATGGGTCAAAATGATAATTTTTTCTTTTATGCCAAAAATCATTAGGATATTAAGTAAAGACCATGTTCCATGAAGATATTTTGTAAATTTCCGTAACTATATCAAAACTAAATTTTTGATTAGCAATATGCATTGCTATGGACTTCATTTGGACAACTTAAAAGGCAATTTACTCAATATTTAGATTTTTTTTGCACCCTCAGATTCCACATTTTCAAATAGTTGTATCTCAGCCAAATATTGTCCCATCTTCTTTTGAAAAATAATAATTAAAAAAAACCCCTTACGACTGGTTTTGTGGTTCAGGGTCACATATTAGACCAACTGTGTCTAACGCTCACCAAGGCTGCATTTATTTAAAAAAATAAAAACAAATAAATATCAAAAATAGTGAGAACTGGAGAATTTAAAGTATGACCTATTAACAAGCCATAAAATAAATAAATAAATAAATAAAAACCTGCCTTTCTAAACTTCTTATATGCTGCTTATTAGTAGTTAGTGAGGTAGTTGTAAAGTTTAGGTATTGTGTCCCTATACTAAAATGTTGTCAAATAATAATAATAATAATAATAAAATAATAGCAGTATTAACAGCAGTATTAATAGCAGTAATAAATAGTAGTAATAATGTGAAATATTATAACAATTTAAAACAATTCTTGTCTATTTGAATAGGTTTTAAAATGTAATTCATTATTGTGATGCAAATCAGAATTTTCTGCATCATTACTCCACTCTTCAGTGTCACATGAACCTTCAGAAATCATTCTAATATGCTCATTTGCTGCTTAAGAAATTTTTAATTTACACCATATTGTTATTCTGTTCTATGGTTACTATATTTCTCAAGTAATGTGTTTACCTTACTGTAGTGATATGTAATGCATTACTTTGAAAAGATCAGTCATTTTTAAAGAAATAAAAGTACAGGAAATGTTTTACCAGTTACTTTAGATTATGTAACTCAATAACCCCAGAACTCTCAGTTATTTCCTCATACTTCATAATCATTGCATGGAACTGTACAGTCATGCGATCACTAATTTCCTCCTCATTTTTTAGGAAGTTTGCATGTTGCATCTTTTTCTTCCCTTTAGGGAACTCCATTCTAATACAGTCAGTGTGACGTGCAGAGCAGCGGTTTGTTTTGGAGGCATGCAGCTTTGCGTTCTGTAAAATCCCATTTTACACTACAGGCCTCTTGCTCTAATCAATAAGCCTTCGGGGTCCGCTTTATCAGTGTGTTTGGTATTCCGACGCTACGCTCTTTTCACATGACTGACTCCATGCATAATCGACTACTGGTAAAACACAGTCACTGAGTATGTGTTTGTGCAGCTTTTATTTTTTTATTTTGGCACCCTTCATCCCTGTCCAAGAGGCTTGCGGATATGAATGAAAAGAAGCAATTAAATTTTACTTGGAGACACAAAGCACAAGGGCGTGCATTACATTTGTATGCGTGTGCGTTCACCCTTCAAATAAAAGTTGTGTGCGTGCGGGTGTGTTTTTGTTCTGCATGTACATAAAAAAGATGACTGTCACTCTACCTTTTTGTTATTAATAAACCTATTACAATACACATATGGCATCTTTTACATGCTAATAAATCATTGTTAAATAAAAGTGTCTAATGTCTAAAAACACACAGTCAAGATTAAATATCAAACATTGTCATTGTCAAAATGTTTATCCTAGTCTTATGAAATAACAAGCTGATCTTAATCAGCCAGTTGGTTTGGACTATGTGTGATTGTGTCGATATAGTAGTAATGACATTAGTAACTTTTTGGAAAAAACTGGGACTTGCTAACACAGCAATCTGGCAGTCTGAGATGCTGGGAAAGGCTCCAGCAGCCCCATGGCCCTATAAAGAATAAATGGTTTGGAGAATAGATGGATGGATTGTTCCTGAATTAATTAATTGAATTGCTAGCATGGTTTGGACAGGTGTAATTAAAATGTAATTAATTATATTTCTGAACTTACAACTGCTGTCATTCTCATTTCCATGATATCCAAATAGAAATATCTTTTCTACTCTACTCGCAACAACTCTATATTTAAAATATACTATACTAATGTTCTAAAGTTCTTATGATCAAGTGTAATATAACTTTGTACTTGTTCAAAGTCTTTAAAATCTGATAAAACTATAAAATCTAAAAACTATAAAAATCTCATAAAACTTATCCAACACGCTTCATCTTTTAAATATTTATGATTTAATGGGTTCATCAGTGAATAACAATCAAAGTCAATATTTCATCTAAATTTAAAGCTATTCATAAAGATGACATAAACAGGATTCAATCACATTTAATTGTTGATATATGACATATACATATTGAAATGCAATAGTATCCACCTACTTTTTCAGCAGTATTTGCAGGAGTATTTAAATAATAACAATAATAATAATAATAATAATAATAATAATAATAATATACTTTATATATAATAATAAATACTTTAATTTAGCAAGGATGTATAAATTTAGAAAGTGTATATATTTTATTCCCGTGATGGCAAAGCTAAATTTCCAGCAACCCTGAATGCAGTTTTTTGGGTAAGAATTTGGGTAATAACTTTGCTTTTACTTCCTTTTTCAGTTAGAGATGCAAATAACTTACCATTGCCTGTTGCGTAAGAGGCAACGGAGGCTGAGCCTCCTGTAAAATGAACATAATTAAAATTATCATGAATAAACTACTTATTAATGCATGCAATGCAATTAATGTTTAAAATACACGTTATATTTTCTCTTTCATGCGATAATGAATCCAGGTTTTAATCACTGCACAAATGCCAGAGGAAGTTCTGAATAGTAAACTAACCACTTAGAATTATTATTCAAATGATGAAATATAATTTCCATCCAAAATGCTTGCACAATAGAGAGAATAAATTAAATCTGCACAATGTGCACAAAAAAAAAAAAAACCTATCATTATTACAGGTAGAAAAGCATCAGTATCACGAGCGTGTCATTAAGCCTGCTTGTGATTAATGCAACAAGTGAAGAGAAACTAAAAAAATGTTCCACTAAAAATGGAAAATAAATAAACTAAATATAAACTAAATATAAAAGGGAAAAAAGATAAAAGAAATAAAAAAGCACTTCGTACAGGTTACTTGATATTTATATACATATGAGGCTGCCTGGAAAATGCCCTCATGGACCGCCACTAGAAATAACAAGCCCTTTCAGAAGCCAAGCCAGCACAAAGGTCATGTATGTTCAGAGCCGCTGTTGCAATGTGATAGAAAACTTCTCGGTATATCAAATCAAAGTCTTTTCTTCAGGCCTGCA
Source organism: Labeo catla (assembly GCA_012976165.1). Lineage (NCBI taxonomy): Eukaryota > Metazoa > Chordata > Actinopteri > Cypriniformes > Cyprinidae > Labeo > Labeo catla. Next base: position 56,669 of record VONZ01000908.1, on the reverse strand, counting down.
CAGGCGAATTTCCAAGGTGCCCTTGGAGATCGAGTAATCAGCGCGAGAGACTCCAGAAGGAACGGCTTCACTCCGAAAGCAGCAGGCGCAAATTATACATCCGCCGTCTCCCTGCCGTATTCACACATCTGCCGGGATTACACACACAGCTCTCCGTAGCGTCTCACAGACGGTCGGATGACCTCCGCTCTCCGTCTGGATTATGTGACGCTCGGGCCTGGTGAGAGCACTTGAACACAGACACATACGGACGGACCTGAAAAAACTCGCCTTTACTCAGCTGTTGGGTTTCAGAGATGCTGGCGGGTATCCCCTGATGGGAAAAAGCTGCTGCAGTGTCCTTCACATACAGTGATTTGGACTGCATTTGAAACTATAAAATGTCATAAAAATTATCTAACACGCCTCATCTTTTAAACATTTAATAATGAATTCAGTGGGTTCATTAGCGGGTAACCGCCAAAGTCAATATATCATCTAAATCTGAAGCTATTCATAAAGATGACATTAAACAGTATTCACATTACATTTAATTGTTGACATATATCGAAACGCAATAGTATCCACCCACGTTTTCAGCAGTATTTAATATCTTGGTTCTGGGAGCATTTAATATCTTTTATGAAATGCCAAAAAAAAAAAAGTGATTCCACAAAGCATTGCAAATCACAGAAATGAATCAGAAAACAATGCTTTTATTCAACAAGGATGTTGTAAATGTAATTTATTCCTGTAATGGCAAAGCTGAATTTTCAGCAACCATGTATCCAGTATACATAAGTAAGTAACCAGTATATTGTTTAACATTTTTCCTTGAAACCATGATATACATAAGATTAAAAAATAATAACACTTTTAAATTTATATTTAAAATAAATGTTGTTCTTTCGAACTTTCTATGTATTAAAGTATCCTGAAACAAACGTATTATGGTTTTCAAAAAAAAAAAAAATAATAATAATAATAATAATAATAATAATAATTATATATATATATATATATATATATATATAAGAATAAATTACATTTTAACATATATTTGAATAGAAAACAATTATTTTAAATTGTAATAACATTTCACAATATATAATAATTTTTTGTATCAAATAAACGCAGTCTTGATGAGCAGAAGGCTTCTTTTAAAACAATCATAATCGTTAATAAGTTTAAATACACCTTGCAGAATGTTCTTGGAATTCTACAATTAACATTTTTAAAATATACATTTTAAACATCAGTTTATATGTTATCAATTCAAAAAGATGAATGGGATTTTGCCTGAAACCCTTTTTTGTCCTCTATATTCAGTGAGAAATAATGTAAACACAAGATGAACCTGAACTGGATTTGACTGGATTGAGGGTGAAGAGGGTGAAAAGGGTGTTGATTTTAATGTTATTTTCTCAAAAAAAAAAAGTACATTTCAATATAAAACACACTGATGAATCATCCTCAATAAGATCAGGGACATTTATTAAGAAACTAAATGGGGTCAATTTCGATTTCATGTTGACTCTAGTAAAAAAAATGTTTTGAGAATGCAAACGTTTGATTCTGAAAGCCTAAACTCCCCTTTCACAAACACTGCTGCCGTATATATATCGCATTAGTCTGTCTCCCAAAAAAGACAAAAAGCAGGAAGTGTTGCCGCCACACACAGACTCTGCGTCTGCTCACGCACAGCGCGCACCAAAAGCGTAAGTGACAGCAGCGTCTCGCCTACCTGAATGGATGCAACACTTCCCCACCTCTCAACTCACCGGCTGTCACCCGAAGCTCTCCTATCAAACGCACACAATCTCGCTCTCTTGTACCTGCGCCTTTTGTGTGGGCCTGCTCCTGCTGCGCGTCTCACAAAGCTCCTTTGATGCTTTGATGAATGTCTGCATGCAAGTGTGTGAAGAGGGCTGTGTGAGTGTCTAGGTGTGTTCTTGTAGAGAGTGACGAGAAGAAAAGATGAATTAAATTTTCATCTTCCTCGCTGTCAGGTGATGTCAGGGCAATGGATGGAGGCCGATGCACGGAGCATATTTTCTTGCGTGAATAGGCTAGCGTGAGATGTGTCTGTTTGTGTGGGAGGTGCTGTCTGTGTGAGGCTGTACAGAAATGAGGACGCATAGGCCACTGTGAACTAAATAAAGTATTTTAGTGTGAATTCCTAAAAATAATGGTTCCTTATTGGGATCCATGGAACATTTACAACACACATAATAAAAAAGGCTCTTTAGATTAACAAAATGTTCTTCACATGAAGAAAAAATGGCTTTTTTAAGACCTGTTCACTGAAAAGTCTTTTGAGGAACCCATTTTAACGGTTCTCTATGGTATCGCTGTGAAAGCCACCTTTTAGATTATTAAAAATGTTCTTCATGTTTAAGCTTTGTTCACTGACGGTTCTTCACTCTTAGAAGTAAATGTTCAAAAAGTGGGTTTTTCACAGTTATTTCACAGTTAACCACTGATGACCTTTATTTTTTTCCAATGGAAAGGTTTTATGGATGTTAAAGGTTCTTCATGGAACCATAGATGCCCATAATGATGTTATTTTTAAGAGTGCTCGCTGTAAAAACCCCTTTTTAGAGACTTTATTATTCAAATATTAGTCTACACTCCTAAAAATCAAGGTTCTTTTTTGGCATTGATGGTTCCGCAAAGAACCTTTAACATTCATAGAACATTTACATCACACTGAAAGACTCTTTATAAGGAAAAAAGGCTCTTTAGATTATTAAAATGATCTTCACATGAAGAAAAAAATGCCTCTTTTAAGCTTTGTTCACCGAAGGTTCTTCACTCTCAGAAATAGATGTTCAAGTCAGCGCCAATGGCCTTGTGGTTAAGGATCTCTCAAGGATCTTTATAATGAAGAAAGGCTCTTTAGATTATTAAAATGTTCTTCACATGAGGAAAAATGGCTTTTTTTTCAACAGTTTTTTCACTTGTAAAAATAAATGTTCAAAAAGTGGGGTTTTCACAATGATGCCATTGAAGAAACAATTTTTTGGTTCCTCAAAAAACCTTTCAATGAACTGTTCTTAAAAGAACCATTATTTTCTTAGTGTGAAAAACATTTTATTAATCAAAAGACAATTTAAAGAACCTTTTTTTTTCCAGTAGAAAAATTTTATGAATGTCAAAGGTTTTTCATGGAACTATTTATGCCAACAATGAACCTTTATTTTTAAGAATGTTTGGTGTTATCGTTGTAAAAACCCCTTTTTAGAGACTTTGTTTTTAAAATATCAGTCTACACTTAAAAATCAAGGTTCTTTTTTGGCATTGATGGCTCCACAAAGTACCTTTAACGTCCATGGAACATTTACATCACACTCAAGGTTCTTTATAATAAAAACATTATTATTTTACATTATTAAAATGTTCTCCACATGAAGAAGAAGAAGAAAAAAGGCTTTTTAAAAACCTGTTCACTGGAAGGACTTTTGAGGAACCTGTAATGGTTCTCTATGGTATCACTGTGAAAAGTCCTTTTTAGATGATTAAAATGTTTTTCACGTGAGGAAAAAATGGCTCTTCTAAGCTTTGTTCACTGAAGATTATTCACTCTTAGAAATAAATGTTTGAAAAGTGGGTGATGAAGAACAAGTTTTATGGTTCCTTAAATAACTATTCAGTGAACAGTTCTTAAACGAACCAAAATTTTCCTAGTGTGAAGAAAATCTTAATAATCAATAGACCCTTTTGTCCACTGGAAAAGTTTTATGGATGATGAAGGAACCACTGATTCCAAAAATGAACCTTTATTTTTATGGTATCTCTGTGAAAACCCCCTTTTGGAGACTTAATATTTAAAATCTGTACGCTTAAAAATCAAGGTTCTTTTTTGGCATTGATGGTTCCAATGGTTCCATCCATGAAACTTTCCACTGCACAGAAGGTTCTTTTTAATTATTCCTTAGGTCACTGAATTGTTTCTTGGAACAGTTCACTGAAAGGATCTCTTGGGAACCCAAAATGTTTCTTCAGTGGCATCGCTGTGAAAACCCCCTTCTGGAGGTTTATCTTTAAGAGTGTGTGTAGTGCCCATTAAACCATTTCTGTGGGTCTGTTGAGTGATCAGGGTAGCAGCTGCGTCCTCCATTGGGTCACAGTCAACATTCCCTTCCTTCTTAAATCCCACTCAACCCTTCTCAGCACATGCTGGACCATAGGACCAAAGGCAGTTTGTCTGGTGAAGCATCTTGGCAAAGCAAAATGCAGTACATTTATGACAGGGACAGTCTCTCTTGGCTTGCATGGATTAGTCTATCCAACTGGCATTCATTCTTGTATGACTTGTGACCAATCATAATGATTTTAAGCAAACAACAGCTTAAATTTTGCTCTGTTCCTCAAACAAATCTATCATATGACTTCAGAATATAGCACATGAGTCAAATGGGATAATTTTATAATACTTCCATGCTGCTTCTTTTATTCTTTCTGATTGCAGAGAATCAGTTCCTTGTATGTTTTCACAGAATGAATGTTCTTAAAAAAATATGTTCTTTTGTGTTTCACTGAAGAAAGAAGTCAGCTTTGGAACAATACAAGGATAAATAATTGATAACTTAAAAGGATAGTTCACCCAAAAAATAAAAATTCTGTCATTTACTTTTGCTCATTTTGTTCCGAACCCACTTTCGTACATCTTTGAAAAACACAGATGAATACATTTTAATGGTTCATTCTAACAAACCTTTATTTTTTTTATTTGAACCAATATGTCTTGCTTTATATGATGAATATTAATTTAGGCTTTTATTCACATACAAACATTAATCAGTGCACATCAAATATGGTAAACATAAGCTCAAACAAGCTTGAAAGAAGAATAATTAGATTACTTTTACAATGTATTTATGAACTTCTTAAAGCAACAAAGTTTTGGTTGCATGGACTTTCAAAGCAGGGACAGAAATTTCCTGCTTTATTAAAAAAGAAAAAATCTTCATTTGAGTTTTGAAGATGTATGAAAGTCTCATGGGTTTGGAATGAAAAGAGGGTGAGTAAATCTTTAACTATCCCTTATAAAGCTTCTCTTTCACAGAAGTCAGTGAGACGAAAGGAAAAGAAAAAGACCCCATTATTCTCATATTTGCTTCTATAGAGTTTCTGAAGAGATCTCAACAATCTCAATCTGTGCTCAAATTGAAAGAGAGATTTCAATATGAGCTCCAACATTTTTCATACAAATCTGCACCATGCCATCCACATTCATTTGACAGTTCTATATTTGGTCAACAGTTTCATTCATGTTATGCCTACTGAGTAAAGCAGTAAAATTTGTGACAAAGTTGACACTTGAAATGGAGAACTCCATGAAGTCTCTTGAGAAAGAGCAACCTCAGAGCAATAAAACCTCCTCTAGTTTCAGTTAGCAGCCCAAACCACTACAGCAAACCACAATCCACACCATTTCTAAACTTAAGACATTACTGACTGATCGTTTCAAGCCAGTCATAAATTTAAACACGACCGGTGGGTATAATCATATCACCGGGCCTTTTCCACACTAAAAATTCCCTCTATATCTGGAAGGGTGCAGAAAATGCAACGGCTAAAGACAGCTTGACGTATCTGCCTCATCGGCGTACACCTTACCTCAGCTCTTTAGTGCTCTGGCACCCAAACCAAAAGCCACATAAAAAAGCACTGGGCTTTAATGGAATCTCTAATATCTGCTGTTCAAGGCTGGGGCCTATTTACTCATTCTGCACAGTGGAGATTAAGTGTGTTTTCCATCAACTACAATAAAATAGGCAGCGGGGACGTAATTAGGGCCGTTTAAGACAGAGCGCATGCGAGTCTGCCAGAGACTGGGAGTGATGGCATTATCTTATGAAGATAAACGAGTCGGCTCTGGTAATAGGCAAATTAATTATTGCATGGCTTCTAATAGCACTGCGCTCTGATTCCCTGCTGCAGGATGTCTTTTGTTTTCATTATTGTGCAGGACAAGGGGAGGGGAAGGAGGGCGCATCTCTTCTCCGAGAGGCGGGGGACTGGCGGAGAGGAAGAGAGACGTCTAACCACGTGTATGCCTCCATATCTACAACACTTGATCTCAAATGTTTTATCACGGCTTCCTGTGCTGATGATCCGTGAGTGGTATTGATTGGCCGATTCCCTTGTGGTTGTCTAATTTCACTCTCTTAGTCTGTGTGTGTGTGTGCTGGGTTTATGCCCACAAAGGTTTATGGAAGCAGAGTCCAAATTTCGTAGATGTTGCTACCGGCACTAAAGGAATTTTGAATGGGTATGAAAATTCTGTCTACATTTTCTCACCCGAATGCTGTTACAAACCCGACTTTCTATTCCTCCGTGGAACACAAAAGCTAGTAGTTCTTTTCCATGCAATTACAATGAATGAAGCTTTCAAGGTTTTAAAAAAGAACGGAAAAGCACCATAAAGGTACCGTACAAGTAGTTCACATGACTAGTGGGCTATTTGCCAAGACTCCAGAAGCCACACAATAGCTTTGTGTGAGACACAGACTGAAATTTACGCAATTAGTCGCCTTAGCTAGAGGAGATGAGAACATTAAGAGTTAAGAAAGAGACTTAAGTCTCCATGTGCTCTTCTTTTAATCTTTTTTTAAAAAAGGAAAGAAATAAAATAATTTTCTATCCTGATTTTTCTGTCTACTGGTTACAATGTTATGCTATGTAATATACTATAATATACTATAATATGTATGAACTCCTAACCAGGGGTATGGGTATATTTCAGAGTTTGCTATTATAAAATACATAAAACAAAAATGTCCTTTTTTAAAAAAAATGAAAGTAATTAAATAACATTTACAGTGGATCGAGGAGTGTTTAAAGAAAAAAAAGAGAAAATTTAATACACACTTTCCAGGTATTTACTGTTTGTATTTATATTGGTTCTGTATATTATGTAAACAATAATATCATGTGTTGTAACCATTAAGTAACAATTAATTGATATTCATAGAATTAAACTACTTGGCAGGAGCTGATTCATGTTGCATATGCAGCCAATGAGCCTGCTGCTTTATATTTAAATGGCTGGTTAGCATTCACTGGAGTAGTGGTTCTCCTTGGGACCCACTGCTCTGCACATTTTGTATATGTCTTTTATCTGACACACTCAGTTCAGTTCATGGATCTCCCTCCTAACGAGCTGATGATCTGAATCAGGTGCGTTAAATAAGGGAGACAAAATATGCAGAGCAGTGGGTCCCGAGGACTTGATTTAAGACCCACTGCACTACAGCATTCTAGAGTACACTTTTAGAGTTCCTCTGAAACCCTCCACCTCCCCACCTGTATAGATCTGCTACACGTTATTATGGAGTTTTACCAAACAGGCCAAAACAGCACCGATATGAGGGGAAATTTCTGCCAGTGATTTACCAACAATGTGTGAATTAAAGAACACAGACACAACTTTTCATTTACATATTGACCAACGCAACATACCAAGCACAGCGGAAATTAGCATAGTCACAAATAAAGAATAAAGGAATAAAGAAGCCAAATTACATTGAAAATAACTGGAGGCCAAAAAAATAAGGTTTGCTAGAAGTTTTGATAGACCTGGTATTGCGTGACTCCTCCTAGTTGAGAGTTGCAAGTCATCTTTTATTTCATGAAGCAAATTAAAAATAACATGGCTTGGCAAACAATATGTTCGAATAATATGCTCTTCTGGCATTCCAAATAAATGAATACGCATGGAAAAAATCCTCTCACTTCTACCACATGCTCTCTGTTCTCTGCAGTGCCTCCAATGAGAATTGCAGCCATTTCAAGCGCAAAATAGTTTGACATGCTTTTTTTGGGAGTTAAATAATGGTGCAAATGCCAGTAATATGACAAGCACAAACGTTAGCAAAACACATTGCATGATTCATTTGAATACTCTCCTCTTGTAAATTTTACGTCTGAAAGGGAAACTCCCACAAATGCATTTTCAATAAGGTCAGGTGCAAAAATAATTGTGCACGCCTTTTCAGCACTAATCCTTCACTGCGCATCTTTAGCAGGGTTGGGCATGTTACTTTTTAAAAAAGTAATTAGCTACTAGTTACTTCTTACAAATAGTAACTGAGTTAGTAACTGAGTTACATCATTATAAAAGTAACTAATTACCAGGGAAAGTAACTTTTGTGTCACTTATTGTTTTGGTTGTAGGACAACTTTGATGAAAGGTTTTCATCCACTTTAAATGTTGACTACTATACATATATAAAGTTTAATGGCACAGTTTTTTAAATATCTGAAGGTCAGTCAAGCATCATAATATCACAATATGACAATTTAGGTAACAAAACTACTATAAATTCTACTACTACTAATAACAATATAAAACGCACTAAGGATTAATGAGCTGCTGGGTTCATAAATATTAATCACGTTGTCTGCGTTCGCTCTGATTTGCTGAAATCAAAACAGGGATGATAATAGGTGAGCACCAGCCAATGAGATTGCCTTTTGTGCATTAGTTCCGCCTACTACTGGAGAAACCGGCAGTTCTTAAAAGACAGCAAATAATATTGTTTACATATAGCGCATCAATTCTGCATGGTACGCAAGTCTCTTTCGCTCTGTATCTTTGCGTGTGTGTGTGTAGTGTGCTTTAACAGCAGAGTTTATGGTTCATGAAATACAGGTACGCTGCGTATCCATTCAGATGACCTGAAAAAAAAAATTATAATATAATAAATTATAGTAACACCGCATTTTATTGTCAGTAACGGTAACAGCTTGTAAAATGGAAAACAATAATTTGTTTGATTACACCTTTATTTATAACGCCGTTATTCCCATCACTGGTCTTTAGTAAAACCTGACTGTACAAATTTAACAGCAAAAGACGGTTTGTGTTGGCGCAAGCTGTTAGTAAAACTGGCCCTATATATGCTATTCGTGCAGCAGCATGTCTTAAACACTAGTCTAATTTTGACGTAAAAAGACAATGTTACAACTTAACACACTACTAAATATTTTTTCATTGCACAATTAAACTTAGGTGAAATGTAACTATTTTAAAACACCAATTATAATGACTGGAATGAAATGGCAGATTGATTGAATTGCATCAAAAGGCTCATGTTTTACCTTCTCTTTAGACATACACAACAATGTTGACATTTACATTAAAAGAAAGAGAGCATTACGTGAACAAATGTCTTTACATTTACGCATTTGGCAGATGCTTTAATCCAAAGTAATTTACACAAAACTCAAGGTGTTTTATCAGTTCTTGCTTTCCCTGCAAATTAAACCTATGTCTTTGGTGTTGCTAATGTTATGCGCAACTGTCTGAGCTACAGGTAAGCCTGATAAGTTAAACACCAGCTAGTAGTTACTAGGAATCTGGTGTAGACTTCATGTTCCAAATTAAGCAAGACCTTACAAACAGCTGATGCAACCCAACTCTGCAGTGTTGAAATAATACAGAAATCTGCCCTATGTTTTATAGACTAACAATCTTACATGCTGTGTGTAACAGGTGTTTCTGCTGAAGCAGTCCTCTGATGCTTGTCTCTGTAAATTATTGTACATTTGTTAAACGCTCCACCTGGGTTTCATTTATAAATACATTTGCCGTTAGGTCTTTCTCGGAGAAACTTTCTTTGTGATTGGCCCAGAACTGTCAAAACATGAGAACGACAAACAAGCTCAGGTGTCTCATTAAAGCAACTTGATGAAACTTTCATATCATAGCTTTTATTTTTTATTTTTTTTTTATGTCTATCATATTTGATACATCACATTTTTATGGCTCATATTGTACGATATGATTAAATATGGAGCTTAACCTCAAAAGAAACACCTCTATTTTATTCAGAGTAAATGTGAGTAAATATATGCAATTTGGTGCAGTAGGTGCAGTTTGGTACGTTTATATGGCCAAAAGGTAAGACGAAATTCTGAGACCTTTATAGCAGTATAACAGTCACACTTGCATAAAATCCATATAAATATCAGTTGTCATTCTATATCTTTGTAAGATGATATTTAAATGCTTCTTTCTATGATCAAATCTCTGTAGTTTACTCTGTAGCTGTATGGTTTGGATAAAGCAATGAAAAAAGGTGACAACGACAGAGTATATCATACTGTATCTTAATATACTGATGACATATTGTAATTGCAGTGATGACTGTCTGGACTCACTGATATGGACTGATGTTCAGGCGTCCGTGGCGGCTCTACGGCCATCAGGAGTGACAGCCGGAGACGGAGGACTTGAGGTGGCCGGCAGGCGTAAAGCAGAGGGCTGTGGTGGTGGTGTTGCGAGCGCTCATCATGTCCTAATGAACCCTAATTAACCTTCATTAGCCGCGAGGTGATCCGGAACGCCGCTGCACCTCTCCCCAGTGTGCGTGTTATTGTTTATTATCACCAGAGTAATGAGAAGACTCACACACCAACCGCTGCGCCTCACCTCACCTCAGCGCGGGCAGAGCCGTCAGTGTGTATGGGAGTGCTTTTAGGTGGAGGACAGTTGAAATGATTTTAGCCTTTAAAGGGTTACGTAGGTGCTGGAATCTATAAACTTATTCTAGGAAACAGCTTTATTGAATATGTTCATATCAGAGCCTCACTGCCCACTTTCATCAGACAACCATAATAAAGACATTAAATATTTACTATCATACAGATTCAGTTTGAGCTGATATTTGCCGAAATTCAGTTTGATTTGATGATCTGTGTACGATTAATTATTACCTTCAAATATATGCTGAGGACAATTGAGAATAGGTTTAGAATTTTAATTAAGCCATTATAACAAAAAAAAAAAAACAAGATAATTAAGTAATTATAAGTAATTATTAACAGGATTCATACATTTTAAAAATAATTTTGTCTGATTTGGTAGTGAATCATTCAGACTTATTTATGAAGCTTTTTTTTTTTTTAGAAGTACCAGTGCAAATATCTAACTAATAAAATATTGTACACTACCAGTCAAAAGTTTTTGAACAGTAAGATTTTTAATGTTTTTTTTTTAAAGAAGTCTCTTCTGCTCACCAAGCCTGCATTTATTTGATCCAAAGTACAGCAAAAACAGTAAAAAACTGAATATTTTTTACTATTTAAAATCACTGCCTTCTATTTGAATATATTTTAAAATGTAATTTATTCCTGTGATTTCAAAGCTGAATTTTTAGCATCATTATTCCAGTCACATGATTCTTCAGAAATCATTCCAATATTCTTATCTGCCGCTCAAAAAGAAAAAAAAAAATACTGAAAATACTGATACTGAAAATTTAGCTTTGATCAAAGGAAATAAATTACATTTTAAAATATATACAAATAGATGTTATTTAAAAAAATATAAAGTATACACTACAATCCAAAAGTTTTGGGTCAGTCAGATTTTTACATTCATACTTTTATTTAATAAGGACACATTAAAGACATCTATAATCATACAAAAGTTTCTATTTTAAATAAATGTTGCGTGAATTTTCTATTCATAAAATAATCCTTAAATATGTATCACAGTTTCCACAAAAAAAAAGAATATATTAATCAGCACAACTGTTTTCATTTACAACACTGAAAATTGATATTAATAATGTTTTAGCAGTAAATCAGCATATTAGATCGATTTCTAAAGGATCACGTGACACTGAAAAGTAAAAGCTGATGAAAATTCAGTTTTGAATCAAAGGAATAAATTACATTTTTCAATATATTCAAATAGAAACAGGTAAATTTAAATTGCAAAAATATTTCACAATATTACTGTTTTTACTGTATTTTTAATTAAATAAATGCATCCTTGGTGAGCATAAGGGACTTCTTTCAAAAAATATAACAAATAAATAAATCTTCCCAATCCCAAACTTTTGAATATTAGTGTAAGGAGAAAAATGTACAAATATGCTTTGTCCTAAAAACCTAAAAATGTGTGGCTTCATCAAAGTCAAAAATATTGTTTTATATGACTGAATTATGACAACAGTGGGTTGTACCAATAAAGTGAATCAGAATCTGGCAGAAATTTCTAAGACCCCTCCAAAATTGTTAAGACTTTATTCATTTCCCAGTCTTAGACAACACAACTTTAAAATTCCCTGATATTTCTAGCTTTTCCATGACTGTTGAAACCTTGTATTATAACCCCATAATCATTAAAGCATTTTTACTTCTGTAATTCACAAAGCTACAAAACTGCATAGTAAGGTCAGACAGTCACAGATACCCATATTCACATGGAGATGAAGTCATATTAATCAACACCAGCTGCTGCAGGTACGGCAGCCAATACCCCAGTTAACGTCCAGTAGTTTTGGTTTCATTAAGCCCTCATTCAGTTCTGAGTTATGGGTCCATCCCATCAGACCCATTTAATTAAAACAATGACACCTGGAGTGAGAAAGGGCAGACGGCCAGATCTCTTGGCTGACAGGACAAATCACAAACACACACACATGTGCTGAACACGCTGCCCTTTAGATCCACATATACATGCAGCCGCAAGGACACGCTCATAAAATCTTACTGAACGCAACAGTCTTCCCGAAATAGCAGCGTCTCAGAGTGGCACAGCGCTGGTCGAGGAAAGTGAAACTATAATGTATTGTTAAACACCCAGAGGACATGCAGAAGCAGGCAGACTTCAAAATATAAGGGGGAAACAGCAAAAACTGCCATGAAAATAAATTCATAGACAATATCTTGGGATTTTAGCAATAGCAGGTCGGAAAATCGCAAATGGCATCACTTCAACATCTCAGCGGTTTCTCCTAGACAGTCATTAGGATTAATAAACAGCAAATGAAGAAAAGTCCCTCGAATTCACAAAATAACCCTGGTAATTTCACACACATTCTCTAGAGTTTAAAATGAGATCTTAATGTCTCAAACTACACTCAGATCTAAATTCAAAAGAGATTTTATGAATTAGAACTAAAAAGATTTTAAAAATGAACATTTCCAATTAGATTACCCGTCTTTATCTGAGCTACAAGATTAAGATTAATAAACAATTTTCTTATTTGTGCCTGTTTTTAATCAACTTTTTAAAGGATTTTTATGAAAAAATGTCAGAAAAAAATGCTCTGAGCAAAAACATTTTCATCTGTAACACACTCCACTTTCTATCCAAATTTGACTAGATAAAAAATTAGCATTAATACATTTTTCAGACAACAGACACTCGTGCAAACACCATGCACACATTTAATAACTCCAGAAAGTATCTGGACACTTAGAGTAAGCCACAAAACATATACATTTTAACATTAAATTTATATAAATATCAAACTTAATGCCATTTATTTTTAGAAAATATACACTACCACTCAAATTATTTTTGAGTTTTTGAACAGTAAGATTTTTAACGTTTATAAAGAAGTCTCTGCTGCTCACCAAGCCTGCATTTATTTGATCCAGATTTAGCAAAAGCAGTAATATTGTGAACTATTTTTACTATTTAAAGTAACTGCTTTCTATTTAAATATATTTTAAAATGTATTTTATTCCCGTGATCAAAGCTACATTTTCAGCATCATTATTTCAGTCTTCAGTGTCACATGATCCTTCAGAAATCACTCTAATATGCTGATTTGCCATTCAAGAAACATTTTTCTTCTTCTTCTTCTTCTTCTTCTTCTTCTTCTTATTGTCAATATTTAAAACAGTTGAGTACATTTTTACAGGATTCTTTGATGAATAGGAAGATCCAAAGATCAGCATTTATCTGAAATAAAAAGCTTTTGTAACATTATACACTACACCATTCAAAAGCTTGGAGCCAGTATTACTTCTTTGTTGTTGATGCTGCTGCTTTTTGGGAAGTAAATTATAAAAATTAGTACTTTAATTTAGCAAGGATGCTTTAAATTGATCAAAAGTGATAAAGATTTACATTGTTACAAAATATTTATTTTTCAGATCAATGCTGTTCTTCTGAACTAAATAAATAAATAGTAATAAATAAATAAATAAATAATAACAATAATTATTTTTATTTTTTAGCAGCAAATCAGAATAATAGAATGACTTCTGAAGGATCATGATGCTAAAATTCAGCTTTGAAATCACAGGAATAAATTACATTTTACAATATTTTCAGAAAACAGCTATCTTAAATAGAAAAAATATTTCAAAATGTACTGTTTTTACTGTACTTTGCATTATATAAATGCAGGCTTAGCGAGCAGAAGAGACTTTGTTTAGTTCAAAAACTTTTGACTGGTAGTGTAATCAATACTTTTATTCAGTAAGGATGCATTTAATTGATCAAAAGTTACAGTACAAGGCATTTATAATGTTACACAAGATTTCTGCTTTCAATAAATCCTGTGTGTTTTCATGAACTTTTTATTCTTCAAAGATCCTGAAAAAAATGCATCAAGGTCAGTGGCATCACAGCTGTTTTTACAGGATCATGTAACACTGAAGACTAAAGTAATGATGCTGAAAATTCAGCTTTGCATCACAGGAATATATTACATTTTAAACACATTAAAATAGAAAATGGTTATCTTAAATTGTAATAATATTTCACAATATTACCATTTTACTGTATTTTTAATCATATAAATACAGCCTTAGTGAGCATAAGTAACACTTTTTTAAAATGTTTTTTTTTTTGAATATCTTGCCAACCCCAATTTTTTTTTTACATTTAGATTACACTGTAAGCCCGGATTTTGTATCTAATTAAACATTTTTATTACAATTCAATACAATATTTAAGTTTGACTGCATTGCTTATAAAATATAAGTTTGTTGCAATTCTGAGAAAGACTTGTTTGTGTGCTTAACAATAAGTTAATTTGTTGAACTAGTTTTTTTTTTTTTCATGTTTTATGGGGAAATGTTTTCAGGATATGAAAAATTCATGTTTTGCTGTATTTTCAAATGAACATTTGGAATTGAATTGAATTAAAATAAAAGGGAAAATTGCATGAATTTTCCTTTATTTCTTTGCTTTTTTTCTTAATTTTCTAGGTTAACAAATTGGATAAATAAAACAATTAATATAGATTTAACTTGAAAATTAGTATATTTAGCTTAAATATAATAGGTATAATAATTGCAAATTAAATGATATTACAAAACATTTTAAGTTAAATGAACGGAACTTTGTAATTCATATTACAAAACATTTTAAGTTAAATAAACTGATTTTTTTAAAGTTTACATTACTTAATTTTTTAGGGCAACCAGTTTCCTCAAAATTCTCAAGTAAATTCAACTTATCCGGGTTTAGAGTGTATACTAGATATAAATAGATTTTGAATATTAAAGTCAAATGTTACAGTAGATCTTGTTGACAGTAATGTGGTTATTCTGCTGGACTCCTGTGTGAACTTGAGAAGAAATGACTTCATAAATCCATTAAAAGTCACCAAAACACCAGTTGATTAAAAATCAGTTCACTGTATGCACTTGTTACAGGAAGGGAAATCAATCTTGCAGCTCATGTTGATCATGATTAATAATCTTTGATAGTTGCTCATCCTGACGGTAGACGAGTTTGACCCAGAAAAGGACACACTGGGAGAAATGATAGATGACAGCAGCGGTTCACTCATTGCGCACTCGTTCACCTCATGCTCAACAATTAAAAGCTTTGTCCCCACCAAGACCCTGAGCTGAGTATTTATAGCGCTCTTCCTCCATGGCCCGGTGTCTTTTCGCTAACATTATCTCCCTGCTTCACACACACACACACACACAACAATAAGTGTAGATTTGTACCTTGGAATGAAAGGCAACAATCATCTCAAGCAGCAGCAACGCTCTTCTAGGACGGCTGTCTTTCCCAGCCTAATAACATTGTTCAGCAAATCGGAACGGGTGCGTGCTGCCGGGAGAGGGGCGACACAGCACGAGTTTGAAGGAGCAAATTAATTTCTGTGCCGCTGCGTGCCTGTCTGGGAGACGAGTGTGTGTGGGGCGCTCGGGGTGCGTGTGGGGCCGTTCCCTCTCTTTTATCAGGCGGGGCAGGCCGCTGTTCCTCTGCCCCGATTCCCCGACCTCATCATAGCCTCACATTCATCACCGCCGCACGTCCCAGGCTGCTTATCTTCTTCACTCTTTCTTTCACGCTCTTCCCTTCATACTATACCTCATCTATAAATCTATCATGTCATCCTGCCCCTGACCTGGAAATATCAGCGTCCGCCTGCGACGAGATAATTAGAGATTTTTAAGCCTGCTGGGGCGGATGGTGTGGATGCCTGCGCGCACATTGGGGATCATTCATGAAACGGGAGCAGAACGGATTTCTGTGTAAATCGTGATGCATTTTTGGGAATAAGCTAAAATTACTGCATTTATATTTTTCAGTTTTGTGAAGTCTGCGGTCAGTAAGATGTTTTTGAAAGAAGTCTCTTATGTTCACCAAGGCTGCATTTATTTGTGAAAAATTATTACAATTTAAAATAAATGTTTTCCATTGAAATGTATTTTAAAATGTAGTTTATGTCTGTGTTGCAAAGCTGAATTTGTGTTTCCAGTCTTCAGTGTCACACGATCCTTCAGAAATCATTCTAATATGCTGATTTGCAGCTCAAGAAACATTTCTTGTTATTATCACTGCTGAAAACCTTTGATGATTTTTCTCAGGTTTCTTTAATGAATAGATGACAGTTCAACAAGAACAGAATTCATTTGAAATAGAAATGTAAATATTCCAATCTAAATAATCTAAATTATTTTACTATCACTTTTGATATTTTTGATCATTTTAATACATCCTCACTGAATACAAGTATAGATTTTCTTCATGTAAAAAAAAATATGTATGTACTCTAAATTTGAACTAACAGATAGAGAATAAATGACTAAGATTTAAAACATTTAGCAACAGATTTTGTGTGACAATAAATCATACAAGTCGTGTATTTGTATTTAAAATCGTATAAATGTATGAGGTGGCAAGGGGGGGTAAAACCCACACATGGGGTAAAAGTTATTTATTTTAATTTTTTTAATATTAAATTAATCAATTAAATTAAGTGAATACTTCAAAACAATCACTTTAGCAAAGTTTGTACTATTTTCTGCTTATTTTGAAAAATAAAAGAATTAATTTTTGTTCAATAAATATATTATATATCATTAATATATAAAACTTTTTTGTTTTTAAATACAGAAACAAAATGATTTTAAAAAGTAAAGATTCTGAAAGCATTGACAGAGATCCCATAATAATTTAATAGAGCCGTAAAGTAGTAACAACACATGATATTTCATTAAACAATATAATTAATATCACAATTTTTAATATGATGGCTTCATTCTAAACATGGTGATTACCTCTAAAATTGACACTAAACATAATATATGATATTTACCATCTGAATCTAACAATGCCATGCTAACAAATGAAAAAAATAAGCCATCTATTAATTATCATGTCAATTATTGTTCCTTTTAGCCCCAACAGCAGGGGGGATTTTTGTCCCAAATACCATACTTTCACATATTATTTCATTATTTAAAAACTGTTGCTTTAATTACCTTAAACAAAACTGAAAAAGACATTTGTCTCAAAATATATGCATTCTTTTTAGCGATTCTCATTTGCTACTTCAAAAAACATCAAATATTAGATCAAGTAAGCACAGAATAAACTTTGTGATCAAGTCAAGGATCAGACAAATTTGCACGTGCACCTTGAAAAGTGAATGTTTTAGAAAGTACTACGCCACATTTTTGTGTCATCTATTGGTTTAGAGGAAAATAATATCAAAGGCGCCTTTAGCCCCCTTGTAGAAATGATGTTTTTTGAGGAAAACATTTCAGTCATTTTCTCCATATAGTGGACTTCTATGGTGCCCTGAGTTTGAACTTCCAAAATACAGTTTAAATTTGGCTTCAAACTATCCCAAATGTGGTTGTAAATGATCCCAGATGAGGAAGAAGGGTCTTGTCTAGTGAAACGATTGATTTATTTTAATGTCAAATGCTCGTCTTGTCTTGTTCTGCCTGAACTCAGATTTTTTCTGGTTCATGACAGTTAGGGTATGTCGAAAAACTCCCATCTCATGTTCTCCCTCAACTTCAAAATCATCCTATATTGCTGTTTTACCTTTTTTGTTAAGGGTGTTTGATCTTGTTTGCATGTTTACTTTGCAAAGACTGGGTCGGTACTTCTGCAGTGATGTGGGATGATTTTGAAAATATGAAAATGCGATTGGAGTTTTTCGACATACCCTAACTGTCTTGAGCCAGAATACACAGAGTTCAGGCAGAGAAAGACAAGACAAGCATTTGAGATTAAAAAGTATTTAAAATGTATTTTTTTAATGAAAATAACTGATCGGTTCGCTAGATAAGACCCTTCTTCGTCGGCTGGAATCGTTTACAACCGCATTTGGGATCGTTTAAAACCACATTTAACTGCATTTTGGAAGTTCAAACTCGGGGCACCATAGAAGTCCATTACATGGAGAAAAGTCCTGAAGTGCTTTCCTCATTTCCTCAAACATCATTTCTTACGACTGAAGAAAGAAAGACATGAACATCTTGGATGACAAGGGGGTGAGTACATTATCTGTACATTTTTGTTCTGGAAGTGGACTTCTCCTTTAAAGGTACACGCTTTAGGAAGTCTAACTAGCTAAATCACAATTTTGCATAACTTTGCAAAATTTTATGTAAGAATGGCTTTACAAATAACATTCATTCAGCTTCCGTCTCATGATTTAGGCCTACGTAGACGTCAAGGTCTACCTGCATGCATACATATACGCACACACACTCACACAGCAACCTTTTGAGAGTGATAACTGGCATCTTTTGAAGAGACGCTGTGATATTTAATGGCTAATAGCTTAAAGTTAATGATTGTCCAGAGGGGGTCTCCAGCAATTAACATGATTCCCCTCTCTATCAGATGTCTGCTGGGAGAGATCGAGGCTGTTTCGACCTCAGCAGAGGAAATACTGAGATTACTGGCTCCCCAGAGATGCTACAAGAAGCGTAAAGGTGAAATATTTAAAATATGCAGAGACAGCTCACAAATCTGTTGATTCACCTGAAAACTGTTACCGCTATTATCAAAACAACCAGCCTGACACAGCAACACCGACTTAACCAATGGCAGGAGTTTGGAGGCGGGACTATCTGGATTATCTGACCAATAAAAAAAAGGTTCCAAAAGAATCTTTTTCGCAGTGATGTCATAGAATTACCATTCTGGTTTTAACATTCTAAAAGATCTTATTTCACTTTTTAAATAAGTTTTGAAGTGAAAATGTTGCATGAAGGTTCTTCATGGAACCATTGTTGCTATACAAAAACCTTACTAGTGCTGCAGAAAATATACTTGACATCAACAAAACAGACTATCTTATCTCTTTTTTGTATTACAATATGAGTTCTACTCTCTATGGATCTGGAGGACTCCATTGACACTGAGGGCTATTTAAGGACGTCTCTTTTATTGCTCATCCTCCACCTCCTAATGAACCCAAACTCACTAATAATGATCCTGGGTGTCCTTCAGGCTAGCAAGGGCGGCCAGAACCCCTCACACACACACACACACATGAACGATAGCCTTTACTGCAGTGCTGGCTAACTCTCAGACTTTTAAGAGCAGGAGCTAAATTACCCACAATGCTTCAACAACTGCAGACAGAAAGCATCGTACCCTTGAAAACTGCAGTTGTAATTGAATATAAAATGAAATGAGCTTTTTATAAAGTTCCAGTATTATGCGCAAGAAACAATAAAATATTAATATTATTAATGCCAAGCATGCTAGAGGTACAGCCTCGATGACTTTCAAATATCCTCTTATCTGCTCTCATTGTGTGCGTTTTATGGATCAAACAAGCGTGTCTGGCCACATTAACAGCGCTATAGGTTGAAGCACGAATGAGTCAAAAACATGCAAGCGCCACTGCATCAGCCTTGTTATCTCCCGTGGGAAATACAGGCGCATAAACAGCCCCTCAAACCAGAAAACTTCAGCAAAATGGAGGCCTCTAATCCCAAACAGTATTTACGCCCCTGCTGGAGAGACTCAATTAGTGCTGGCCGTGCAGGAATCAAGCTGGGACGGAATAAGTTAATTGGGATCAATCAGCTCAGAACTCGACCGGTTCCCCAGGGCCGGCCGCCTTAGGCAAGCAGCATCTGACGCCGATTGCTTGAAAGATTTGTTAACCACCGACCGGGTCGTTGGTGACGCGCCTGAGCGGCTCTGACTCAACACAAACGGGAAAAGCGAGGGAGAATTCAATGTCACCCCTGTTACTAGAGATGTGCAAAGACTCACAGAGAGCTACAGGGGGTAGGATACCTCTTTCAGAAAAATGCATGCAGGGGAACGGCAGGATTTAATGAAATGGTTCCTAAAGTATAGTATACCTAAAAATGAAAATTTTGTCTTTGCTCACTCTTTTTTTTCTTCAGTGTAACATAAAAGGAGGTTTTATGAAGAATATCCTTGCTGCATCTTGTGAAAAAGACGTACACTTTGACATACTTTTAAAAAGAAAACTTATTATGGAAATTATATACTTTTATATAATTATATCATTTTCTGACACTTTTTTTGCACTTAACAGAAACGTATTATAGTTTTATATCATTATATAATATTATAAATATAGTATAATACATTTAAATTATCTGCAAACAGCTGATGTTTA
The DNA here is from genome assembly GCA_012976165.1 of Labeo catla. NCBI lineage: Eukaryota > Metazoa > Chordata > Actinopteri > Cypriniformes > Cyprinidae > Labeo > Labeo catla. The sequence goes on along the minus strand of VONZ01000908.1, from coordinate 36,060 downwards.
GAGTGCTTTTTTAATCCACTTATGTAGGACTTAAGTATCTTTTATTTTTATATGCAATTTCATAATTGATATTTTTTATTTTTAGTCAACTAAAATCTACTATTTTAAAACTATATATTATACTAAATTTACTATTCTTTTGAGAACTGTATTTCATGTAATTAAAGAAAAGTAATTACACATGTGTAATGAAAAAGTTGCACTTAATTAGTTGCAGTTTAAAATATAATATTTAATAATATATATTTATCTGAAATGTACGGAATATTGAACACATTTAGTTAACACATGTGAACACAACATAAGTAAAGAGTTTATGTGCAAAAACAGATAAATGTTTAAAAGAAAAAAAAAAATCATGTTTTATTATGTTATCATGTTTTTCTTGTGTTTTATTATGTTAGTTAGCTGTATTTTTTTTTACTTTATATCAAAATAACCCAACTGCAGTTTGATTGAGATTAATTGGAATGCACAATGCAACATGGTTTTTGCAAATGAACTCTTTAAGTGTATACTTCTTTAAACCACAACAAAAGATTATTAAAATGCACATAATGTATTAATGCATTTTAATTTTTATTTTATTGTAGTGTTACGAAACAGTCATAAAAGTGTACTCTCTTTAAATACACTTAAGTGGCATTTCATGTAATTAATTTTGTTATCTGCTCATTTTGTTATTAATTTTGTTTTCAGATTTGAAGTGCACTACAAGTGCACATTCAGTACAGTTAAGCACACTTCTTTTTCACAAAAGGACTATTTTCCATATAATGAAAGTAAATGTGCACTGGAGCTGCATGTCAAGCTCCAAAATGACCAAAAAACACTTTAAGTTCATTATTTAGTCTTTTATTCTAAGTCTTCTGATTCTATTTAATATCTTTGTGTGAAAAGCAGACTAAAATTTAAGACCCCTAGTGAAAAATAAATATACTTAAATGTATTTAAAAGACATTTATTTCATACTAAGTATACTACAAATACATTTACATATTATTTACTTAATAAAAATACCTTGCAGTTGTACTGTAGGTATACTAAACTGGTATATTTAAAGTCTGCTAAATTGAACAACTAATTTTGTACATACTGCACTTTAATTGTGTGGAAGTAGTGCTGAAGTCCATATCTGATTGTGCTAAAGTGGAACTACTGCAAGTATATTTTAGGTACACTTTAAATATTTTGCATTTAAAGACTGATATTATTTAAAAAGCATGCAATCCTCATCAATAGTGACATTACAACATATTTTAGGCCCAATATTAAGAAATGTGCATTGTGCACAAGTAGTACTCAAAGTTTAATTACAATTATTATATCAGTAAGTCTAGAGCGATATGTCAGTAAGTATGTTAATAGACTATATTCAGTATAAAATAAATGCATTTTAAATCTATTACTATTATACTAGGGACATTATGGCTAAATAAAAGCTTTTGCTCACATCAAATAGCAGAACTAGGTCAATCTTGTCATGTTTGACATCAATGACATTTGAACAAATCGACATATGCAAACTAATGATTAAAACTGAAATTATTCAGAAAAATGACAAATGTGTCCCTATGGTGAACTATCCCTTTAATAATAAATTAAGTTTTAAATGAAAAACTTAATCTTGATGGTGACACTTAAAGAACTAAGGCTCAGAAAAAACTGCTCAGACGCATGGTGAATTTATACTGCTCAGACGCACAGCGACAGTCGACCACAAACCATCAGCTTAATAACACAATAAATTAAATGGACTCATAAAATGGACTCAAACACTTTGTGCAACCTCACTTCTTCAGTACGTCTTAATGAAATCAATATACTGGACGGAGGCCCATGTCCTAATGCAAGGAAAACTAGATTATATCGACTTGTATGTCTCTGTAATTAAATAAGGGCCATACTGAGCAGCTGCACAGTTATTTACTATTCCATTTACTCATTGAGCTTCAGTAAAGAGCTTGTGTGTGTATGCAGACATTTACTTGAAATCTTTTAACTGACCTTCAACTACTGCCCGAGACTAGATCATGTGACTGAAAGTTCTCGGGATGCATTTTTAATCATCTGTCATTGAATTTTTAATTTAATGAAACAAACAAACCCATGTGCACTTGCAAAAATGGCATTAATTATTAAAAACGCTGTGATGGAGCTCTAAGTGTATTTGCAGTGTGAATGGGTTTTAGGTTTGAGACTCACGTCAGGATATTCTTTAACAGGCACATAGAGTTTTTCTTGGAGCTGAACGATGGGGCCGACGGCGTCCGGGAGCTCGGAGCTTCTCTTCTCCGTACTGCCGTTTAACGTGTCGTTGTACATGTCCTTTCGTACCCTGCTGATCTCTGAAATAAAGAGAAACACACGCACCGTGAGTTAACTACATCAATCAGGATGCAGACTGGCCAAGAACAGGATTGCAGACATAGTGACAGGCTATATGCTACATTTCCTTTACCAATGTATTATATGCACTTTAATATGGCAGTTGAAGACCGCAAATGCTCCTTAAACACTGCTCTTAAACCTAATGAACCATCCAGCATGTTACAGCGTCTACAGTCACACTGCATGATTTAACAGTAGAGCGTGATCCTACATTAACACTTTTGTTGTCTGACAATATGGTAATCAAACAATTTAGGGTTGCACAGTTACATGATTGTGATTGTGATTATTAAACACTATACCATGGTTCATTCAAATGAATGTGATCTTATTGCATTATTTCATCTCTTTGTCTGATTCAAAGCGGGCAGGGTGCTAGCTCTAACGATCCTTAATCCTAAATAACCTCCGTGTTTACCCTTCCGGTCAAATATTGCGCTGCATACATCAACAGCTTTAACTTGTCAGTGCTGGCAAATGACTATGGTATAAGTGGGATAATGCACGGCTAGGTGTGCATTAAACCATTTTAATGCACTTACCGGAGGCAACCGTTCTTGCTCTCTACGTCGTGCTTTAAAATTGTTTCACGCACAGCTAGCCATGCATTATTCCTTACCTAAATATACTTTAAAGGTCCTCAAGGATATGTTTTCAGAAGTCTCAGAGAAGCATTTTTTTTTTTTAGGACAATACAGGTTCACAATATTTTCACATTTTAAATATCTTTGGCAGTTACTGTAAACGTTACAGTATTACACACAACTAATGAATCTGTCAAAATAAAAGTTTAACCAGAAAATGTAAGAATGCAAGTTGAATGTGACTATTGCATATTGAAATAGAATTGCACTTGTTTATTTATTTATTTGTTTATAAGACTGCATTTATTTTCAAAATTGCAGTAAAAATTGTAATATTATGAAATATTATCAGAATATTTTACTATTACTAGGGCTGTCAAACGATTAATCGCAAACAAAATAAATGTCTGAGTTTGCCTAATATGTGTGTGTGTACTGTGTAATTATTATGTATATATAAATACAAATACATTCATGTATATATCTAGAAAATATTTACAAGTATATGTATTTATTATAATTTTTATATTATTTATATTATATATAAATAAAAATATTTTGTACATAAATAACATTTCTCTTAAATATATACATTAATTTGTGTGTATACACATAATAGTTACACACGGTACACACACATATGTAAGGTAAACTTTTATTTTGTATACGATCAGTCGCGATTAATCGTTTGACTGCCCTAACTATTATATACTGAAATGGATTTATTTATTTATTTAATTTGATTAAAAATGCAGTAAAATTGTAATATTATGAAAATGTATCATATATAATGACTATATATATACGATTATATATATATATATATATTATCATGTATATATCTTATATACTTGATACAGTTAAAGATATAATTTATTCCTGCGATGCAAAGCTGAATGTTCAGTATCATTACTCTAGTCTTCACTGTTACATGATCCTTCAGAAATCATTCTAATATTTTTTTTTATTATTTTTATTAAAGTTTCCTACAGGGCTCCTTGATTAATAGAAAGATTAAAAGAATTCATTTATTTTAAATTCTTAGTATAATTTTTTTTTTTATTATTTTTTAATTAATTATTTTTTTTAACAATATAAAAGTCTTTACTCTCACTTTCAAAAAATGTAATGTCCTTGCTAAAAGTTTTATAATTAATTAAGTTTTATTAATAATTAATTCAGTTAGTTTGTTTTGTGTACCATTACAATAATTATATTAAAATATTATTATATTAAAAAACTTGACAGGGATAAAAACAACAACAACAACAAAACAGTAAAGTGTGTTGGTTATTTTAAAGAAAACTCAAGTATATTACTTTCAAAAAATAGCTGTTTCTACAAGCAGCAGAGCATAAGCAGAACACGACTTAATGTGGAGACGAGTGACATGCTAGTTTGTCATTTTCACACACTGTTACACATGAGAGTTGCTGCTTTAACCATAATATTTAAGCAGTAGCAATATTAGACTTTAAAAAACATCATATTACAACTTAGATCACGATCACAATATCTGACCAAATCGTGCAGCCTTAAATCAGTTGTTAGCGTTAGCCCACCCACATAAGAACAGCAGTACAAAGAGACTCCAGACTACAGACTGACATTAGTTTGGCCAGCATTAGTCTCAGCTCAGGATGGACAGTTAGTACATCTGAACAAGACAAGCAAAGAACACCTCTGCAAGAACAGAGAAAAAGAAAGTGACAAGACATTGGCTAAGAGTGCTTCTCTGTCTTTGAACAGCTGTAAAACCACAAAAGATCTTTCTAAGAGGATATGACTACCTTCTGAATAACCTCAGGAGACATATATATCCATTTTGCCTGAAGGCCTTGGTGAGAACTGCTTCTCAACAGCAACCAGCTTTGCTTTTTTTCCCAAATGTACCACAGAGCCGCAAAAAAACAGAAGAGTAACTCGTTGAAAATGTACACAGCTCTTTCTGCTATTGTTGATTAATCATAAAGGAAGTTCCGGTGACAGGTGAATGGTTTACTTACAGTCATCTCTGCACATTAACCTGAAAAAACAAACTATTTTAAGAGAAAAAAACACACACTGAACTCCTGGTTCACTGCAGGAGAATAAGGGAGGATGGAGAACAGGTAATCACTGTTATTACGTGTGATCCTTCCGTCACTTAATAAAGTGAGTAATAACTGTCCTTTTCCGAAACCATCCCCTATTATTTCTGAGGGAAAAAAAAGAACGAGGAACAAGAGAGAGAGGCAGCGAGTCAGAAAGGAAGTGAGGGCTCTAATATGGTGGGAAAGACAATTAAAACAACCAAGTATGTTAATATTTCATATAAGACATTAAATATCCCGGTCCCAAGCTGCCGCCAGTGTTGTGTAATTCTATTACTGGATGAAGAATCCCCTGGTGCAATTCTCAAGGCAAATTGAAGAGGTCGGTTTGAGGGAGAGATGTAATTACAATGGAGATCGCACACTCGCACAGACTCAGCGCACACTCTCAACAAGAAGGACACACAGAACGCACGCTATTGTGTCCTTTCTCAAATGCAATATGTTGCGAATTTGACACTTCTTGTGAGGTCATGGGGAATTTGTCTTGAAATTGCAATTACACCTAATTTGAGCAATTAGAAAAACGCTCACGTGACACGGCAGATGTGCTTTTGGGTCCTCATTAAGAAAACATGCAGTTTCAAGACTTTTCAAGACTGTTTTTAATACTAAATACACATTTTTATTTGTTTGTGGGCAATATTAATCATTAATAAAATATAACATAAAATATGAAATGTGGTGCAGTTGTTGATATTTTTATGGCTAAAAAGTGAAATTCAGACAGCTTGTAATTAGGACTGTCAAATGATTAATCACAATTAATTGCATACAAAATAAAAGTTTGCCTAATATATGTGTGTGTACTGTGTGTAATTATGTATATGTAAATACACACAAATTAATTTATATATTTAAGATAAATACGTTATGTACAAAATATTTTATTTACATATAATATATATTTATATGTATTTATATAATAAATATGTCTTAAATATATACATGAATATGTTTGTATTTATATATAAATAATAAATACAGCACACACATATATCAGGCAAACTCAAACTTTTATTTTGTATGCGATTAATCGCAATTAATCGTTTGACAGCTCTACTTGTAATACAAGTCAATGAGATATTTATAACTGTATAGCAGACTACTTACATGAAATGCATATAAATATCAGTAATAGGGCTGTCAAACGATTAATCGCGATTAATCGCATACAAAATAAAAGTTTGAGTTTGCCTAATATATGTGTGTGTACTGTGTGCATTTATTATGTATATATAAATACAAACACATTCACATATATATTTAAGAAATATTTACAAGCATATATATATATATATATATATATATATATATAATAAAAATATTATGTACATAACATATTTCTCTTAAAAAATACATTAATTTGTGTGTATCTATATATACATAACAATTACACACAGTACACACACATATATTAGGCAAACTCAAACTTTTATTTTGTATGCGATTAATTGCGATTAATCGTTTGACAGCCCTAATCAGTAATCAGTCTATATCTCATAACAGTATGTCTTAGAAAGATTATATTTAAATGCTTAGTTTTGATATCAAAATATATAATACAATGCAACACAATGATTGACAGATAAACAAAAAAATGCATCATATTTGATATACGTGATTTTTCTAAAAAATATGCATGGATAATCAAGTAAACCTGAGTTGCTTTAATCAAGTAAATGTTCATCTTGAAGTACTACTAACAATATAGCATTTATCCTTACATTTCCTTTATAAACTTCAGAGCAAAACCAACACATGAACCACAACCTGATGTTGAACATTTTTATTATACTAAGTAAAAAACCCTTTTTACTTGCTTAAAAGTGTAAAAGAAAATTAAGTACAACAGGTTTTTCAGCAAAATTTTGATTGTGTTGATCATTTAGCGGCCTTAGAAATTTGTGCATCAAATATGCTACAGAAGGCAAAGAATATATTACATGACCTCAAAGCTAATACACGTGGAATGAAAGCCACAAAATGCCAAATTTGATTTAATGTGGTCTAAGCACTCTACAAAATATTCAGACAGCTTTCCATAATAATAGCTTGTGGACCGAGGTTGCCTTGGACAGATATTTGAGCTAAACGTCTGTTTAATGGTAGTCCACGCTCATCTCAATAAATCGCAGCTTAAAAGGGCCCTGTTGATGGCTATAAGTGAGGAAGAGGCTCCGGGCTTTATGGCAATGTTGTTATCAAAAGTGATTTAAGCTTTTCACATTGACATCGAAGGCCACCGCCAAGAAAGACAGTGGCATTGAGAGAGTTTCCTCTGAGGTTGAGTACACAAGAGTGATGGCTACAGCATCTGAACAAAATATGATGTGGAAGTGTGCACAGCGACGGCCCATGGATCCGTGAAAACGGATGTAATTTCTAGAGAATGCGTAGAGCGGTTTATTTCCATTAACTTAAGAGGGAAAGAAATTAATGTACATAAATAGAAACTTGCATCCATAAAACACGATAAGAAAAGGCAAAAATATATTGCTGACATACACTGCTGTAGGTGATGAAATGCAGATATGGGTCACACTTTATTTTAAGGTCCATTTCTCGTTATTAACAAACCATTAACTTGCCTCAATAAACTTGCTGCTTATTAATAGTTAGTAAGGTAGTTGTTAATAGTAGGATTAGGAATGTAGAATATGACCATGCAGAACAGGTGCGTTATAAGTACTAACAAAACAGTCAATATGTAAATAACAGGCATGCTAATAAGTAACTAGTTAATAGTGAGAATTGTTCCCTATACTAAGGTGTTAACAAGATGGGAATAAAAAAAAAAACACTTTTACTTGAATACTAGAATACTTTTCTGTCATGAATAATTACAAAGGAATTCGTAGTAATTAGTAATTACTTTCTAGTAACTAGTAATTACAGGTAACAAGAAACTGATTAACAAATGACTAACTAATGACTTAAGCTTTACTTCATCCTTCTAAAGGAATTATTAACAGCTTGAGCAGTATTCTAAAAACTAGTAAACTAGTACCATTAGTAATGACCTTAAGTTTCCTTAATTAATTAATCCATAATTAATTACTACACAATAGTGATGGGAAGTTCGGATCATTTTACCGACTCCAGCGAAATGAACCAATCTTTTTCGAGTCATTTCTTTCATTTTAGCAAAATATAATTAAAATGTTATCTGTTACTTCCCTAACACATCTACTGCTTACACAAACGTTGATCACACTACAAACAAGACAAAACTGTAATGCTGTAAGAAACAGAAAAGATTAATTCATTGTTTACCTGGGTCTTTAGTCTATGATTAGCTCACCTCACCTCTTATCTGACAAGTTTTCGGGTTTGAATCGTTCGTTCATCACGTGACAGCCCCATAAGATGAACGAACGACTCAAAAAACCAGAAGACTCGAAGCAGGTGAACTAATTCCAGTGCAGAACCTAATAGGATGTTGTGCATGCGCGACTGAACGAATCAATCCCTCGAGACGACCCCGAGTCACATTAAAGATTCGTTCAAAATGAATCAAGAACGACCCATCACTACTACACCAAACAGTACAAAAGATCTCAGAAGCAATGACTTCAGTCATTCTGTCATTAATGACTAACTACACAGGAACAGATGAGTATTAACTACAGCTGCAAAAATGATTAGTTGCGATTAATCGATTCATAATAGAGGTTTATGTTTGCATACTATATGTGTGTGTACTGTGTATATGTATTATGCATATATAAATACAGACAAATATATGTATATATTTAAAAGAAATATTTGTATGTAAACACTTGTATATTATTTGTATTATATATAAATATAAATATTCTACATATAAATGTAATATATTTTTTCTTGTATGTGTGTGTATTTATATATAGATAATAAATATGCACAGTACACACACATATAGTATGTGAACAAACTTTTATTCTAAAATGATTAATCGCGACTAATCGTTTTGCAGCTCTAGTATTAATGTTCTACTAACTACTAGTAAGTAACAAGAAGCTACAAATAACAAATCAGTAAGTATTAGCCTTAGGTTAAATGTGGTTCATGTTTAGCTAATCAGTAACTTCTGGGTTTTTTTATACATCTTAGAGAACTAATAAGAAACTGCATACAGTTTTCTGGTTAATGTGAATCATGGTAATCCAGTAGTACTCTGACTGTATGACTGAAAGTTTTTGGACAATAATTACATAAGTACTTGAGTCATTATGTGAGTCATTAATGGGTTACTGTGATATTTACTTAACAATAAAATAATTTTCAAATAATTTATTACCCCGCTGACTTTTTTTTTGTTTAGTCAACTAAAATGTTCAGGTTGTTACTTAAATTAACGTTAAGTAACTTAAAATTTGTAGTTGACTAAACTAAAAATTTTAAGTCAGCGGGGTAAAAAAATATATTAAGTTGAAACAACTTTTTGAAAGATTTTTTTTTTAGAGTGCTGTTTCAAATAGTAAAGTCATTAATGACTGAACTGTACTCTGAAGTGTTACCAGTGTTACCAGTTTGTAAAACAAGAAGAGAAAGAAGAATTTTTTAATAAAGTCGTTATTTGCGTTTTCTTTGCATACAAAAAGTATTATTGTAGCTTCATCAAAATTATGGTTCAACCACTAATGGACTATTTTATCTACGTTTCTGAGCCTGGGAACATTTCAGTTACATTGCTGTCTACAGAGGGTCAAAAAGCTCTCATCTTAATTTGTGTTCTGAAGATGAACGAGGTCTTACGGGTTTAGAACGACATAAGGGCGAGTAATTATTGACACAATTTTCATTTTTGGGTGATCTATCCCTTTAAGTGAGTAAAATTAATCAGTAAATATAGTAAAAAAGATACACCTATATCAGGTGTTTTGGTGTAAATTAAAAACCTATATAATGAATTACGTACTTCATAAATAAAAGGTACTTTTTATTTAATGACTCCCTTTTTAATTTGCAACCTAATTGATGCCAAACAAATGACCAGATTATTCATAACAAATGGATAAATAAATCTGTCTCAGTGCTGAAACATCTGCTTCACATTATATAACACTTAAAACAAGCCTGAAAACAGTACGACATTATAAATCTGACTGATGAACATTCAAAGGCGTTTTATATAATCATTGATAAAGACACACCTGTGACTGAGCATCATTTGAATATCTGCATTAATGCACTAAACACTGGACTACATAAAGTGCTCTCACTGTAATCAACAATACATGTCTGCAGTAGAAGTGAGATGACAATTTTTCTGTTTGCAGAAACTCTACCAGTTGACTCATTTCTATTGTATATACAGTCAACCCACTCAGTCCTATTGTAATGCATTATTCGTAACACTGGAGAGAAATTAAATGAAACACACACACACATGCACACTATACTGTACGTGTAGGCAAGGCTTTGATTGTGATTTCAATGACAAACTGGCCTTGGCACCAAGTATCCTGTAATGATAATGATAAACACCAGCCAGCCCATCCAGATTCCTACATTAGCATCAAAAATATACCCCGAGGCCGTTAAGTCCCTGCCACTCAGTCTGTATATCACAGCAGAGATGCCGAGGATTAGCCTCTTCGGCTCTGGAGCAGAAAACGCGCATCCTCCGCTGGCTCTAACAACTGTGAATTAAGCTCTATTCTCTCTAGCTTTTAAAGGCTGCGTTTCCCCGAGCCGTCAGTTGTCATAGCGCTAACAGCTGTAAAAACCCTGGAAATGCACATAGGAAAAATATGTTGTTACAGACCAGTCAAACTCATTTACCAAACAAGCTCAAAGCCCAGCCGATGCCCGCAAGAGCACGCTGAGTGATTTAATTATACCGTCTGATCATGTTGGACCATGAGGAGACATTTATAGATGCTCCCGTCCAAATTCAGAGCGTCTGAAGGCATAAGCAGAGGAGAATGCATGATGTGCTCAGGGTTGTTTTCTTCGCTGGCTGATTAGGGAGGGCTGTCCGGTGGTCAGATCAGGCCCCAGACCCGAGGATGATTAAACTGTCAGCGGTGATTTATGGACAGCGTTATTACAGCGTTTTAAAAGCGTTTTTTAGTGATTTGTCAGCTTTCTTGCCCTCAGAATTCAATCATTTTCCTGCGCCAGCCTCCAGGGCTGGACTTACCGCACTACTGAGCACGCAACAGCCACCTGCGCACATACTGATACACATTCTGGCACACATTACGTGCACAGACCTACACAATCGTCCCGTGGTGTGATAGATCCCCTCCGTCTGCCTCCAACACAGATGTGGGGTATGCACAGAACTTAATTACACAAAACAGCTGAAGAGACCAGCTCAAACCAGCATAGATTTGCAAGCTGCTTCAGCTAGTTTAGCACTGGTTTAATTCTAGTCTTAACCACTTTTATGTGACGTTGTTTTTGTACGTGTCACCACAGCTCTGACTTGAAATATCCACTGAGTGATGCTATAACTCTAATGCTCGGTGCTGTTTTAAAATATCGTACCATTTGCACTACATTTAAACCTACCCAATAGTATGAACAAAAGCGAATGTGACATAAAACACAATTGCAAGCATGCCGTTTTAGCTTTTTCAATCTCTCAGCTTTTTTATTGTGAGTCATGTTTTTCACAGGATTCATACCCAAGGAATCCACATCCTAAGTCAACTTCTGTGCCGGCTGAGCTACCGAGCAAGCTTGTTACATTCGGACAGCGAAACATATGAATCTGTAATCATAACTATGTAGAAAAACGATTACAAGTGCTCGCTGTTTTACCTCTAGCCTCTAGTGTTGATTTCCGTTGGAAACTGCAGTGATATGTACTTATTGGTACATATTTCGTGTCTTGCAAAAAAAGTTTCCACAGGTAAGTTTTGGTCATGGGATCAGGTAGGAATACACGTTGTAAAAAAGTAATATTTGATTGCTGCCTAAATTGAATAATGATGAAATAATAATAAATAATACATACCTTTCTACTAAATCATAATTATAGGCTGCATGCAACAACATACAACATGACCAGTATAGTCTGATTCGAGAACAAATTAACTGGTTTCTTTTTATTAATCAAGAACAAACAAACAAACAAGCAACAAAATCAGTGTACACTGTAAAAAAAGTAAAAAAAAAGTTTCAACATAAAAAAGTAAGTGTTCGTGCTGCCTTCAAATTTTTAAGTTTTTTAAGTCAACATAAAATTTTAAGTTGTACTACAAAAAACGTGGATATTTGAGTTGAGTAAACATAAAAGGCAGCACGTACACTTACTTTTTAAGTTGAAACAACTTTTCTTTTACAGTGTAGACTGATTCAGTAACAAATGAGTCTTTTGAGCAAATCAATCAAAATCCTTTGCTGACTGAACTTACTGAATACATTATATTTTAGTCAGAGGTAGGTAGTAATGAAGTAGTTTACTCTGTTACATTTACTTGAGTACATTTTGCGACGATTTTCAAGTTGGAGAAGTAAATCAGATGGGATGACAGGAACATTTTTTAACAGTACTGACCTGGATTACACAGAGTACGCATGCGTATCGCAGAGCCAGATGAGCATTAGAGGTTAAAAAGTATATACATTTTCATTTTTATCCTTATTCCTCGGCTGGGATTGTTTAGAGCACTATGAAGTTGCATTTAAACTGCATTTTGGATGTTCAAACTCACGGGAACCATTGAAGTCCACTATATGCAGATTATTCCTGAAAAGTTTTCCTCAAAAAACACAATTTCTTCATGACTGAAGAAAGAGAGGCATAAATGTCTTGGATGCGTACATTATCTGTAAATTTTTGTTCTGGAAGTGAACTTCTCCTTTAACTTAAATACATTTCTGATGAAAAGAACTGTACTTTTTTCTTACCTTTATATGTCCCAGTATACTTTTTTACTCTTACTCAAGTAACTATTAAGATTAATTTTGTCTGACTAACGTCAGATGAGGAAGTGCTCAGGAAACCTGTTGGAAAAACTATTCATCAAAAAACTTGAAACACAGAATGGATTGATTGTAAAGGATCGCGTGACACTGAAGTCTGGAGTAATAATGCAAAAAATTTACATTTGCATCACATGAAAAAAATTACATTTTAAAATATATTCAAATAGAAAACAGTTATTTAAAAATGTAAATCTATTTTACATCATTACTGTATTTTACTGTAAAATGAATTTCTTATGAATTCAAACTTAATCGAATTGGGAAATGCATATCAGTAAAAACCTAATGGTAATTTTCAGGGGCCCTGCAGCATTCAAAACTAATTTAAAACATATGATGATATCAACTCATGCAAGTCTTTTCAGCAGGGCTGCAAAATTGCACTTGATTCCCTATTTAAGCCTCTAGAAAAGAAAAGGACACTCATATGCATCCCTGCGATTCCCAGTCAATACGCACGATCCATCCTCTCCGTCAGTACAACACAATCTGCCTTCCAGATCTCCCACAATCACATTCGCCTTTCAGCGGCATTGCAAACTATTAGCCCAGCCCGAAAGCGAATGACCCTCAACAACCACTTAAGTCTATCTGGGCCGCCATCTCCAATCGTAATCACAGCTCCGCTCAATCAGAGAATTTCACACCGCAAACACCGGCAGCTGCAGCCGCGCACCTCCGCTGGCCTCGTCAACATCACCGCTGACAGATCGCCGACACCCGGGCTTTCTTAATATTAATCAAACAGCTGGTAAATTACAGGGTCCGACCAGATGACAGTTTCAGCTCAAATGATAGCCCCGTGGTGACATCACAAAGCGCTATAGGTGGCAGTGCCTGTGGCAAGGCCTTCATCCGAACAGATGGATACGGTACGACATCACAGACTCTCGCTGCATGGAGAGTCGCATGTGGTGAATGAGAGAGAGAAACAGAAGAGACATTAGAAGAGCGACATATCTGCACAAACACAAGCTCAAAGGCAAGCTAAACTGAGAGAAAATAGAGACTTTTGCACAAAAGTCAAGTGTGTAATTTATGCACGGTTAATGTTAGATAAAAATACGTATGTTTTCGTTACAAGTTTCCTGAACACTATCTCTGTTTACAATTTGTCAGACAAACAGATAATCAGTGTCGTTATTGTTAACTAAAACTAAAATTATTAAAAATATATATTTTTGTGGATTGAAATGAAGTTGAAATAAGAAATGTTGGATGAAAAACAAAAACAAGTCTAAGCACTAAAATTAATAAAACTGAAATAATAAAGCTAAATTAAAATATTTAAAATAATAATAATAATGACAAAAGCAAAACTTAACATAAAATGAATCAAATTAAAATGACAAAAAGAAATTTTGCATATTAAAATATATTTTAATAATTTTTAACACATGTAAATCATTTTAGTAAAGCTAAATAATAATAATAATAATAATAATAATGTTGATGGTATTTATGACAAAAGCAAAACCTAACATAACAAAATTAATAGAACTTTTAAAAAAATGAAAGCCAAAAAAAACATTAAAATATATGTACATTATTTCAACACTATATCACACTGTACTGAGATTTGTTATGCAGAAGTTATATATATATAAGAAGCATATATATATATATATATATATATATATATATATGAAAAACTCATAAATCTTTATATATTATATATTACCTTGGAAACCAACAGAAGCAAGTCTAAGCATTAAAATTCTAAAACTAAAATAGTAAAGCTAAAGAAAAATATTGAAACAAACAAATAAGAATAATAATGATGATGATGATGATGATGAGGATAGTAATGATTACAAAAGCAAAACTTAACATAACAAAACTAATAAAAAAGAAATTTAAAAAAATGCATATTAAAAACACATTAAAATGATTTTAACACTGTTCCACTGTACTCAGATTTGTTAAAATACAGAAATTATGAAATGACATTATGTTCAAACATTTCTTATTAAATTATGTTATGATATTTCCGTTTATATTATAGCTCTGTATTTTTACCGTGCATAAAATAAATTAAATACAAATGTTAAACTTAATATTAAAATATATGTATTTAAAAGAATTATATTTAAAATTGTAATAATTAAACTAAACATTTCACCAAAGTCTCATTTAGTTTTAAACAAAGGGAAGGAAGACCTATCTATTTCCAGATAGGGGATTGTTCAGGAAACCTGTTGGAAAAGTGTTGTTATGTTTCAATTTTGTGGCGCTAGTGACATAGAAATGACACACATCACCTTTAAATGAAGCTTTAATGAGATTTCCATTAAGTCTCCAGAGCAACCAATGACACAAAGGGAAACTGTGATACTCCATTGTTGCAAAGACGCACACTCAGCAGTAAGAGTAATTGGCTATTGTTAAAGGTGGTCTTAGAGGTGGCTGTGGGTATCATGTAACAGCAAAGAAAAAATGAGTAGCATGATAGCACAGAAAGACAGTGATATTACAGACAAGGCACAGAGAATAAAAGCTACACCTGACCCAGCCACAGACATGAGCAAAGCATGCTTTTACTGACACACTTTCCAGAGCATAAAGAAAGGAGAGAGCGAAAAGACAGAGCGATGAGAACATCCTGAAAGACAGAGAGAGCCGGGGTAGATGACATCCTTCTGTGTTTGTAATTACGCGGCTCTGTCAGAGGCGACTGCATCGCGAGCGAAGGTGGCAGAGAGGAGGGAGAAAGAGGGCGCGCTCTCAAACTGAGATGCCATCTGGGCCTGCGCTCTCCTCGGAATGATAATACTGCCCGGCCCTCCAAAAAACCTGCTGCTTCCGCGCTCAAACACACACACACACACATACATGCCAGTGCTCGGATGAAAAGAGAACACATGCCCGCTGGTGTGGATGAGACACAAACAGCAAGACAAGTTGAACAGAATCTTCCGGATTCCTCCAGAGAATGAGACAGCTGAGCTGGATGGCTAAGATAAGACATGAGAGACATGCTAGCGACTGAAAGAGGATGAATGCAACTAACTTGCGTGCTGGTTTCAGTCATAAAAACTGAGTTTTCAGCTAATATATGAGTACATGAACAAAAACATAAAATCTCTAAAAGTGCACTGAGTGTCACTTCATGAGCGTTTTACCATTTCTTTTGAGAAAAAAGTTTTATCATATCATATGCAAACAGAAACTTAGAGGTCTTCACAGAAACCCTTAACCCAAAATAAAAGTCTGGATTAACTTGAAGATATTGTGACAGAAACATTACTTAGTAATGATTGTACCGGTACTACTACTAATACAATTAGTATTAAAACATTATTCTTTAAGCAATATTTACCAGAATTTATAATAATTTCGTAATTTCATAGGGCCTTAAAAATGTATTTTTTGTTAAACTTTAAATAAATTGATGTTAAATTTTGGAAGTTTCATGATTTCAATTAATTAGACATGCTTTTTGAATTATATTTTTTAACCATTAAATATTTGTAACATATAAAAATATGTTAAAATGCAGAAATTCTGAAATTACATTACATTACATTAAAAAAAGCACTAAAGCAAGTCTAAGCACTAAAATGACTAAAACATAAATAATAAAGCTAAAGAAAAATATAAAATAATATTAATAATAATATTGATGACAAAAGCAAAACCTAACATAATAACACTTTTAAGAAATAAAAACATTTGTATATTTTTTAACACTATGTTACACTGTACACAGATTTATTAAAAAGCTGAATGTTCTGAAATTGCATGAAAAAACTATATAGAAAAATATATGGAAAACAAATCTTACATATATATATAACCTTGGAAACTAAAGCAAGTCTAAGCACTAAAATGACTAAACTGAAATAGTAAAGCTAAAGAAAAATATATTTAAAAAAATAATAAGAATAATAACGATGACGATGATGATGATGACAAAAGCAAAACTTAAACAATGAAATTAAAAAATGCATAACAATAAGTATGTCTTATTTAAAAAAATAATAATAAAAAAAAATAATAAACAGAATTTGGGAAAAAATAAAACTGATTTTATAGGGCCATAAGCAAGGTTTGAAAAACAAAAAATACAAAACACCTTAATCAGAGTGTATACACTACCACTACCAACTCAGGCTCATTGTAAATACGTGACTCTGAAAAGCTCAAAAAACACACCTATACATACAATTCACTGGTGTTTCCAGCTGAAATGAGCACAACTTTTATTCCTTTTCACAAATGATTGTTCACACTTGCCACAAATAGTCAACTCCACATGTATGGCTTTTCTGATGAAGTAAACATGAAGTTAGCTCACCTGGTACAGCACAAACACGAGCTCAAAAGAGCTTGAAGATTTGCATAAGCAAGCAAAAATGGCATGGCTGCATGTTTTTATCTAAAGTTTGCTTTTGTTAGTACTATAGGTTTACTGTAGAGTTTAGTGCAGTTAGTACAGTATATTATTTCCAAACGTGATAAAGCATGAACCACTCAGTGGACATTCCACTTTAAAACTAACATGAAATGCGATACAACCAACACAATATTTTTTTTCATGACATTGGGCCTCTTGAGGACAAGTCACCTGAAAAGTGCACCAAATTATACTCAGACCAGCGGATTTCAGGTTTTCTAGAATTGTGGCCAGTTATCATGCATTTCCAATGAGGCTAGGTCGACCACTGACGTCCGAATTCGCACTCTGAAAGAACTTCGGAGTATCTTTCCAAGAATCTTATCATGATGCCGTAAATAAAGAGTGAGTCAGCAAGTTAACAGTTGGAGAACTGCTAACTCAGTCCCACACAACAACACATTCCAGCAAATACAGATTGTTGCCAGTCAAGGTTAACCAACATGCTGGATGTCAGGAGAAAAGTTGCGGGTTTCCTCTCTACCCTAACACTCACACTTTTGTGGTTAAGTGTGTGTGAGACTGGAAATGCAACGAATGCACTGACGCAACACTTTGTGTCCTCCCGCACCACCGCATCAATGGACAGCGACAGCGGCCACCTGTGCCTGGAGGGAAAAAGTCCCCCAGAATGCAATGGTACAAGCTGGGGATGCTTCAGTGGCGCAAAGCCCCGCCATGAAAAGAAAGGAGGGGGATACGGTCTGCGCATCACCAGCTCTGGCACAGACCCACTTCAATTAGTTCAGTGTGCTGTGGAAAGAGCAGACACCAGTGCACCAGAGCGTCTGAACACACACCGGCTCTCTTATGCAGAGAACACACTCATCACAAAGACTACTTCACATGCAAAGGCATACAGGTCATTTCTGTTAGCCAGTACATTCTGCACTCTGTAACTTCTAAGGAAGTTTTACTATAAAAAAGATAAACCAGACATTCAGAAATATGCGCAAGATCAGACAATGTCAGTGTTTAGACAAATATCTTATCCAGTACTTTAGAATGCACTGCATAGCAAAACTCAAACCTAATAAAATCCAGACTGTAGCAGCATCTCGTTGCAGGAGTTCACAGTAAGTGGATACTCCATAATGAATTTGCATGTTCATATATTTCTGTGCTTTTGTCCCTTGTGTAAATGCCCTTGTGTGTTAAAAAAACCTAGATCTGTCTACTCGCTCTGTTGTATGTAATGATTTCTGCCCTATTTAAAAGTGCAAGGCAGCACCTTCCTTTTCAGAACGCTACTGGTGCCATTTAAATAAACGTAGGGGGGAAGGGGTTTATCCCATCAGCCAGAAAAGGCCTCGGGGCAACTCCGGTGTGTATGTGTGTGTGTGTGCTGTTTAGGCACCTTTATAAAGGAGAGAGTATTTGTGTGTATGTGTGTGCTGCCTCAGGAGGTGCTGACACAGAGGAAATGATGGTTCTTAGCGGTGAGTGCTACTAAGCTAATATGCAGCAGGATGGAGATTCTGCTGGGCTCCATACTGAGGCCAGCATATGGACTACTCTGTCACACAAACACACGCCACATGCCTCCGGGCTCTTTCTCAGAACGACCAAATCTTAATAACTCGCTGCAAAAATCATGCTGTACAACTAACCAAGCCTTTATATTATCCCTCAAAATCCCGCTGCACAGCTAACTCAGCTGTTCAACAACACATCAAAACTTTTGTAAATAATGATCTCAGCCTTTCAACAATAAGCCAAGACTCTCTACACAGACTGAGCCCTTCAACGGTTCAATAACTAACTCAGCGCTTTAAAATCTCAAATTCTACTACACATCTAACTCAAAACTTCAATAACATCCCAAAACTCTGTAGCTCAAACAATAGAGCATTTTGCTAGCAATGTCAAATGCATAATGTAAATGTACTATACAACTCTATCATCTCTTACATAGTGTTACGCCCTGTCTAGGGGTAAAGGACGCCACATGAAATGAGAGAGTGAAGCAAGGGATCTTTTTAGAAGTTTTAATGATAACAATGATATTCCAGCACGCAGTATAAATGTTTTGGGAAATCTCTTCGTCCTCAAAATTTCACAAAAACAAACTAAATAACTAACTCAATCCTTCAACAATGCCTCAAAGCTCTAGTACACAATTAAACTTTACCCTTCAATAACACCTCAAAGCTCTACTACACAACTAACTCAGCCTTTTAATAAGGCACAAAAACTCCATTACACAACTTACTCAACCCTTCGACAAAGCTTCAAAACTCCACTACAAAACGAATTTAAATCTCCATTATGCAACTGACTCAACCTTCCGACACTGCCTCAAATCTCCACTACATTACTAATTCAAAACTCCATTACACAACTAACTCAATCCTCTATTATTACATAATTAACTCAACCCTCCAGCAATGCCTCAAATCTCTACTACGCTACTAACTCAGAACTCAACTAACACCATCATACAACTCAATGCATACAACTCAACCTTTTGAAAACACCTTAAAAATCCACTACACAACTAACTCAAAATTCCATTACATAACTAACCCAACCCTTCGACAATGCCTCAAAATGCCTCCAATGTCTACTACACAACTAACTCAAAACTCCATTACTGTCACGAATCTGGTCCTGAACACCAGTCCACTCGCCACCAGAGGTCGCTTTGACATTCACATTACACAGGCTGTTGTACCACACTCCGGACTATGTTCCCCATCACCCATTGCGCTTATCACCTGTATCCAATCAGAGACTCTATATAAGCCTTGGACTTCCTCTCACTATTTGCCGAGTATTGTATTGCGTTTAGCACTCTTGTTGTGTTAGCTACTGTACGGAGCCACTTTGTTTATCCAGAGTCTAGTTCATTCGTGTTTTCTATTTTAGCCTTATTCCTGTTTCTAGTCATTCGAGTCTTGTATCCTTGCCTTGTCTGCCTTCAGCCTGCCCTGGACTTTTCGCCTGTCGTAGATTTCACCCTTTGCCTTGCGTTTTGGACTCTGTTTGCTCCTCATATGATCTCTTGTATGTGTGTCGGATTCCCCTTTTGCCTAGCCCCTTGGATTATGTTCGCCATTGTTCGACCCTGCCTACATTTGACCATGTCTTTGCGACGCCCTTATAAAGTTATGCGATGGATCCGCCCGCTTCGCACCTCCCTCACTCCGAAACAATTACACAACTAACTCATAACATCATGCTACAACAACTAACCCTTCGACAATGCCTCAAATCTCCACTACACTACTAACTTGAAACTTGTAACTCCATTACACAGCTAACTCAACCCTTTAATAACACCTTATAAGTTATACTACACAACTAACTCAACTTTTAAAAAGGACTTAAAACTTAAAACCATTACACAACTAACCTAACCCTTCAACGACGCCTTAAATCTCCACTACACAACTAACTCCAAGCTCTGTAACACAACTTAACTCAACCTTTTGATCACACCTTAAAGCTCCATTACACAACTACCTCAAAACTCCATTATACAACTAACTCAACCTTCTGATAACGCCTAAAAAACTCCATAAAACAGCTGACTCAACCCTTTGACAATGCTTTAAAACTTCACCTCACAACTAACTCAAAACTCCATTACACAACTAACTTAACTCTTCAACAATGCCTCAAAACTTCACTACACAATTAACTCAAAACTCAGTTATACAACTAACTCAACCCTTCAGCAATACCTCATAACTCCACTACACAACTAACTCAAAACTCAATTACACAACTAACTCATAACATCATGATACAACTAACTCCAGACTCCATTACACAACTAACTCAAAACTTCACGACACAACTAACTCAAAATTCCATTACACAACTAACTCAACCTTTTGATAACACTTCAAGTTTCCACTAAACAATTAACTAAACACCCCAAACAAGGAATAGAGCAAATTGGACCATTACATCTTAATCAAGGCATCACTGAATTAATGTGGATTACTTAAAGGACTGTGAAAAGGAAGTGTGAGTCTAGCTGTCAAAAAATCTGAATCTTTCTGTGCAACTGAGACATTCAATTTATGTGAAGAACTCAAAACATTCAGGCACTGAGATGAGAACAAGGCTGGTGACTGCGGTTGTCTTTTCAGAGACAGACAAGGTACTCCATACAGCACAGGGACATCAGATGACAGGTACACACAGTCTCAGCGTTGTTCATATATCAGTTAGCAAATGAAGTGAAGCACAGAACCATGCAAATCCCCTCACCGCTCCGGCCTCTCTGATTGGCTGTCGCTTAATTGTGTTGCGCTGTCACGGGATGAGACGGTAAGGAGTTAATAGGTTAATTTAAGAGAATGAACAGCCACACACATCACATGCTCTTGGAACGGAAGGTCACATTTATGCTGAAAACATGACTTTTTATCATCAACATCTTACCCTTTACTAAAAGTCAGATCCATACTGCGTTTTCGGTGTGAAATACGATTAAAATCCTACAAAAGCATGACAAAACGCATTACGTTAAAACTGTAAATCTACGGTGTATATGCGCAAGCCCAGATCTAACAAATCAAGGGTGGTTATGGCTTTAGTGTGACGACGCTATTAACAGGGAAATTTTTGGCTGCGAACTGACATTATATAAAAACCTGTGAGAACCATTAGCCTTTAACAAAGAATTAAAATGCACATTTGGTGTGCAAAGGGTATGAGATAAATCACGCTAAGTAGGTAAGGGAATCGATCATTTCTCAGATGGCCTGAATTGCTCTTTATCTATATTAAACAGAAGAGTCTAATGGATGGCACTTTAGATGGTCCCTCCGTGTCCTTTAAAAGGCATCTGCTTGGGCCCTAGCCCAGAACATTTGAAAATCATTCAGAAGAGGCTAGATTCAATTAAATATCTCTCTCATACCTTGAACTTTGTGCTGCTGACGAAAGGTAAACACATCAATCTCCTTTTGCTACCCGAGCAGCAACAATCCTCAAATCTGACCAAGCGTTAACTTTGAATCTGGAGCAGACTGAAAAAAAAATAGCCCAATGACAGGAACAGCAGAGGACTGAGCAACATGCTGACATGGTACTCGGTGGAAAAAGACATAACTGGATACTTTTACTGGTATTTAGGCATTTAGAAAAATATCAACTGCTGAACGACCATGGGTACTTTTCCCAAAAGCATTGTTAGCCAACTGTTGTCGCAAGTTCCATCGTCAACAAAATAATTCAATGATTCTGTGTTTACCCAAACCATAGTTCAAACGAACATTCGCAAACAGCGTCACAAACTTACAGCTCTTGACCCGTGGTCAGAAGCATAGTTTCTTGTTAATAAGACATATGACATATGAAATTATGCTCATGGGCACAATAAGCAAGCTAACATGCAGTACAATCTAAATATATATATTTTAATCTATATCCACAAGTTTCCTACGCCCCATGAGGCCTTGCGTCAAAAGTGGGAGCGTCTTCCGGTTCAAAGTAAACAAGCGAGACGTGACACTCAATTATTCAACAGTTGACAGGAGTGATGAGCAAATGAAGCCTTGTGAAGCACCGAGACTTTCCTCTGACTGTTTCGGGAAAAGATTCAAAGCTTCGAGAGTGTCGAAAACAGCGCGATCTGGTGGTTAGTAAAAAATAAAGCAGCCAAAAGCCTGTGAAGCTTTGTTGGAAGAAGCATTGACCACAATTTCCATAGACCGACTTACGTTATATGCACAAATAAAATTTCGGAATAAATTTACGCATTAAACAGTGCTATTAAATGCCAGTACAAATATCAATATGATGCAATAGAACAATAGTGTACACATATATTAATTGCATGAGGCAAACATTAAATTTTTTTCTAAAATAATTTATATTCTTTATATTACTTGTATGACTGGGTATTTAAAAATTTTATTATTTAATAAGTCCCAATGAAAATGTACTGGCAAAGTAAGATATGGGGGTCGAACATTACGACACACAAAGTGAATGGCACACATGACTGGACAGAAAGTGAGGCTTCTACGAAAGTGATTTCTACGTTAACAAGCCTCAAATCGAGGCTTCATCTGGCATGCCCTTTAACACAAACACTGATGTCTCGGTTCAAATGTCATTTCACTAGTTGACAGTCCTTCAAGATTTAGAGATCAGAACTTGCTAACGATGTGGAAACACAAATTCGAACAGCATATGTCATCCCTAAGAACTGTAATGACATCTCTAATAAAGGTGAGCAACTTTACAAAGTAAACAATGGTCCAAAAAACAATTAGCCTATTCACTAATTAGCACACAAAATACCACTGCTAAAGTACGTCTGCCGCCTCACTGGAAGTTTTACCCACATTCTTTTTTACAGTAGCGGATTTTTACTTGTGGATATATTTTGCGCGTCCTCAATAAGCGCCATTTTTGAAGAGCGCACATGTGCATAATTCCGCGAAGGAACCCCGGCGTATGACGCAAGAGGGAACCCGTGATGAATCAAATATCAAATATAGTAAAATCAGGTGACATGTTGGACACAGCAGCATCTCAGAGATCTCTAATCAGTTAATTAGCAGAAGTTATTACTCCACCACATGCGTGTGATGTTAACAACGACCCTGTATTGTTGAACTAATGAGGTTCAAACAACGGAGATGTGACTGTTTTTCGTTTCCACAATAATGCATCATACTATGGTAGTTTACCAGTGAGTTATGTTGTTGTACAGGAATCACACCCCAGTGCTGATATTGAGGGAGCAGCCTGGCTGATGCCTCCAAAAATACTTACATGGTTTATAAGCAACAAAACATTCAATAACAAATAATAAACCAACTGATACTTGAGCTATGGAGCTGGATAACACATGCATACGTTATGAAAAAAAACTTTTACAAAAAAAGTTTGCTTGGTTTTACATGATAAAACAATCAATATCATGTTCAACATGAAGACAAAAAGTACTGCGACTGTTTGTGGTTACCAGATATTAATGGATCATATTGACAGTCAGTTTGATGGCCTATACTTGTGGTTACTCTAACAGGACATCCTGTGAATTTGAGGAAAGCTGACTTTAAAAATCAGTACCTGTTTAAAAACAAATGTAAAAAAGCTTAGGAGAAAAAGGGTTCATTTTAAGAAAATTGTGCAGAAGTGCTAGGATACTTAACAACTAAAACCATTAAAATGTTGTTACTTGAAATAAACACTAACCTTAAACATTTTTTTTTATCTATTGCCAAGGCAAAATTTCTCATTTTACACTTGATGTACTAAAATAAATAAAACTGAGATAAAAATTCATAAAACTACAAAATATAAACATGTACAAACAAAATAGGCAAAAACACACAACTATACTACTGATTAAATAAAAATAATATAAATATAAAATAAAATATAAAAATAAATATAAAAATAGAAACAAATTCTAAATATTAATAAAATTAAAATAGCATATCAATAATACTAAAACAGCACAGGTGTTTAGATGCCATTATCCGGGTTTTCATCCAAAGTCGCAAATTTAACTTATGCGCAAATATTGGAATATCGCATAAAACATTTGCGAATAAGCACCGTTTCCACCCAACAAGTCTAAGAGAACAAAATCGTCACTTCCTGATAACTATATATATATATATATATATATATATATATATTACTAAGAAAAGTAGAAGAAGCCACTGAATATAGTAATTTTCATATATAAGAAATTACTTGCACCTAAGAGCGAGCAGCCGAAACACAATAAATGTGATAATTTCTTTCCGAGGTGAATGCCTGCTGTTTGGGAACGCAGTCATGTAAGACAGTTCTGGGAGGCAATACTTTGACGACAGACTTTGCTCAGGCATTTCAAAATGACCATAACAACATTTCAGATGCTATTGAATGAGATCGGTCCATAGCGCAAATTCACATGATTTTTTGAATGCTTATGGAGGAATTTATTCGCCAAATGCATTTCCATCTCCCATTATTCGCATTAACCCTTTTTCGCAAAAACCACCGCACACGAGCATAAAAACTTTTTTTTATTCAAAATGTGGCGTTTCCATCACTCGTTTCTGATGCAATACTTCAAAATGCACATAAAAGCAGGGTGATGGAAACATAGCTATTGCATGACATGACAATTAGAGATCGACCGATATATCGGTTTACCGATATTTTTCCCGATATGTAAGCATTTTTGCCATAATCGGTTATCGGTTTTGTAATATCGGGTTCACCGATAAACGCCGCCATCTTGTGGTTGTTTTGAGAATTGCGCGCATGTAGCGCGCCTGAGGGGAGACCCGACAACAACGGCGTGCAAAGGTAAAGCATAGCCTACTTTCTTTGCTGTAATTAGTCAACTTTATTTAAAGTATAAAGCAATGTTAGTTTCAGTGTTAAACTCGGATAGATGTGCGCTATTAGACACATACCCAATGCTTTGTGCGGAGAGTGGAAGCTAAAGCTGCTTACAGGACATGGAGGCGCCAGCGCGATCATTAATCACATTTCTTTCAGTGGAAACAACTGAATTATTCCGTCATTTTTGTTCATAAAGGTACAGTAATACATCATTAGGAACTATAAAGGGTCTACTTTTATTTGTGTGCACTCACAGTATCAACAAAACGTTGCAAACGGTGCGTTTATAAAACAATCATTATGCGCTTTCTGTTCTCAACACGAGCGCTTCCCAAGAATAAACCGAAACTCAGCGAATACAAACCGCACAGACATGATAAATATACCTATAGAAAGCTCAAAATTATTACTTAACGAAATAAATCAATTCGAAAACGAAAACTCTCATTATGTAATCTGTAATGATGCTTTTCTCTCTAAAGGCGGGTCCAAAGAGAAGATGGCGAGTCCAGATCGGCAAATTTATCCTGAAATCACTGACTCAGAAAACACCAGTTTATTAATAAATAATTAAAAAATCTCATTACTATTTTCCCCTCGACACATTCATGATAATTACTTTTGCCGGTGCTTTGCAGCAAGCTTTAGCCTATTGCGTGCACTTGAACGCGGATCTCTTCCCGTTCGTTGAAGGTGCGCTCGCTGCTGCTCCTGATGGAGACACTAAATGCCTTCCGAGTAGGGTTGGGTCGATAGACGATGCCATCGTCCATCGCCGATGGCCGATAGACATCACGATGCTGAGCTGGCATCGCGATCCTCCGCTCCGCCCCGCCCCCGCCGCAGCAGCAACCCGCTCGCGAAAAACACACACTTAATCACACTATATAGCCAAATGAAATGCATGCTTTCAATTTCCGCATCTTTACTTATTTTATTATTATTATTATTATTATGAGGAAATAATAACAAGGAAGTTGTTAGCGATCACAATACAAATTACAGTGAACTCCAAACGAATTACACGAACTAGTTCGTTTACATTAATAAATGAGGCATACAAAAACAGCAGAAAAAAATCAAAATAATGTTAATTAAATTAAATTAGATTAAATAAACTACACCAAATATGGGGACACAATTTTAAAAACTCCCCCACTTTCCAATTGGTTTGTTAAATTAATGTCTTGTATTGTAGAATGCACGCTCAGCACCGCCGAGTTTAGCGCCATCGTTAAAACGAAGCGATTTAGAAGCGACCACCCCAACTCCGCCGCCTACGACGACGATGCCATCGTCCATCGCGATGTTTCACATTAGACATCGTACGATGCCAAATTGGTCGACATCGCCCAACCCTACTTCCGAGCCGGTCAAAAAAAAAAAGCGAAAGTTAAGTCTCGTGTTGTTTCCATCAGCGGGGAATTTTTCATCACCATAAATTGTGGATGTCAAAAATATAAAAATAAGGAGACCCGAAAAACAGACCCGAAGCCCGGCCCGCGTCTGAGCTATGACATGAAAATTGTTCCCGAAGCCCGGCCCTATAGGGGCGTAAAAAAAGTCGGGCTGAAATGCAAGGCTCTGCATTCACTCACCGGATTGATGCGCTGGCCACCACATGTAACTTTTAACAAGATTCACTTGTTTAAAACACTCTCAATTATATCAACATTTACTATAGAACCATTATTTTTCTAATACACTTCTAAATATATACAATGTGGAAATTATTTATTATCTTTGCCAGCGATCACAGTATTCTATGTAAATGCATATATAAACCGCGCTGTCAGCAGGCATTTCATAATAGAACGACGGAAACAATATTAGTAATTCTGATATAACATACCAGTTGAGAAATACTATAAAATACGATTTTTTGTTTTTATATTCCAATATTCCAGAGAATATTATTCAGTGAAATAACATTATCCAGTGAATTCTTCACTCTTTAGCCTATTAAACAGCCTATAAACTGTAGTATAAAACTAAGTTGATCTGACTCCTGTCCTTTATTTATTTTCTCCATTTGAAAACATTCTACATTCTACATTTATTTATTAGTGCTGCAGCTGATGCATTTTATAAATAAAATGTTTTTATTGTTGTAAAAGATTAAATTTAACATGAAAGACTGCTAATTTTCAACACTTTTTAAGATGACTTAAAGGCCGAAAAACCAAAGTGAAGTATGGACTTAATTCACTCAGTCACTGATTTACTTTATAACAGTAAATAAATATCGGTTCTGCATATCGGTTATCGGGCACATAATTATGCAAATAATCGGTATCGGTAATAAAAAAAATCAATATCGGTCGATCACTAATGACAATGATTGCACTAAAAATGCTAAAGTTCTACATACAGACAGCAACATTGTCAAAATGATCCGCGGGTCCACAAAAACAACCAAAAACACTGCAGCATTCATGCCAGGCCAGTAGTTGGCAATATCACTTTGTAAAGAAACACCTGCAACCTGCGCACATATGCACATTAGGCCTAGAGACGGAACATGTAATATCCATGCAGACGACATCACTGTTTACAAAAATTCACATTTTTGTAGAGACAATAATGGTATTGGTTTAAAAAACTTGTACTTTGAAACGCATTTTCAAATGTTTGCATTTTTTTCAAGCTCCCAAAATGCTGTTGTCATTTTAATGAATGGCCAAAACACATTACAAGTTTTCCGTTTTTGTTTGAAAATGTGTAAACACCCCTACAGAATAAATCAACAACAGTAACTGGCCTGGCATACAGTCCACATTCACAGCAACTCCTAATAGCAACAAACACTGCATTTAAATACAGGTAAAAGTTAAATAACCTGAAAAAATACTTT